>JABUQX010040006.1:0-29271 GCA_015478945.1 Trachelipus rathkii | reverse complement strand
TATATATATATAGCTTTTATATATAATTATAATATATATATTTAATATATAAATATAGTTATAATTAATAATAATATATATAATATATATATATATAATATAATATATTATATACTATATATATATAATATATATATATATAATATAATATATATATATATAAATAACTATTTATATATATATAAATATATATATATATAATATATATATGTATTATATATATATATTATATATAATTAATATATATATGATAAATATATATTAATATATATATATATATATAATATACTATATAGTATATAAATTAATATATATATTAATATTATACTATATAATATATTATAATATATACTATATTATATATATATATAGTTATATTATATATATATATTATATAATATATATTATATATATTATATATAATAAGATATTATTATTATATATTAAAGTATTATATATATTGTATTATATATACTATATATATATAGTAGAATATATATATATATATATTAATAAATTTATTATAATTATATTATATATATATTATATTATTTATATATATTATATATATTTATATATATATATAAAATATATATATATTTATATTATATAATATATTATATATATAATATATAATATATATATATATTATATATATATAGATATATATATATATTATATATATTATAAATATAATATATATACTATATATATTATATAAATATATATATATATATATATCGCGGTGACGTCACGACGTCATGAATCTGAAAAAAAAAAATAAAAAAAAAAAAATCAAAAAAAAATCAAAAATCAATAAAATCAAAAAAAAAATCAAAAAATTGATTTTTTTTTTCTAAAAAAATCAAAAAAATCCCCAACCCTGGCACTCTTCAATAAAACCGTGATAATACCATCAAAATTTTGATCATAGTAGAAATATTTATACTGTATATATATATATTTATACTGTGAAAAACCATTCTATCGTTTAAAAAAACTGGTAATATCGATAAATAATTAATATCGAATAAGATTTGATTATGATATTCTAGTAAATATCGTATTATCGATAAATTGAAACTCATTTCGGCAATCGGCAGTAACATTCATGATTCATCATCCCTTCATGAACGATATAAGTCCAAAAGTGATGTTTTTAGTAGTTTAGCGTTATTTTTTATATTTTTGTGGAAGATATACATATACTAAAATGTATGAGAATCGCTAAAAAAAACTAAGGTAATTGTTACCCAGAGGGTTGTCACCCCCGAATTTTATGAAAATCACAGGATATACTCTAAAAAAATAATGAAAACTAAAAATTGTCGTTCTCTTTAGGAAAAAAAGTTACAGCCTCTCAAAGTTGTAAAAAATCCCATAGACTTTTCAATATTGATGGATCAGGTTAGGTCTCATTTCAGGCCCTCTAAGTCAGGTTATGATAAGTTTGTTAGGTATACACAGAAAATCTATGTTAGAAATTAACAATCTTATTCATAACCCTGAAGACTAGGATGCCTATAAACAGAGCACAAGGCCCAATTATTTTTATTGTGTTAAGAAAGTCTATGGGAAAATTTTTAACTTTCAGAGGCTGTAACTTTTTTTTCGCTAAAGAGACTGCCAATTTTTCGTTTTAAACTATCTTCATTATTCATATTTTACTGTAAATACGATTTAAATTTTTTTTTTTTTTTTTTTTTTTTTTTTCAAATAACAAATTCCTATGGGTTTTTACAACTTATTGAGAGGCACTGTACTTTTTTCCGTAAGGAGAGTGGACGATTTTCCTTTATTCACGTATTCTTACTTATTATTTTTTTAGAGTGAGAATACCTGTGATTTTGCATAAAATCGGGGGTGACAACCCTCTGGGGTAACAATTACCAAACTTCAAAGAATTTTTTTATACTATTTTTGTATATAACAATTTTATAGTTTTAATACAATAGTTACACAATGCTTTCTCACAGCTGCATAACTACCACATAACTTAACCTAACCTAACCTAATAACATAATTTTAATTGTTATATATATACCGTAAAACAGGGCATCAGTCTAAAATCAGTGGTACTCAAATGCTAAGCGTTTTGGGAGACTTTTTTTTTTTTTTTTTTTCGAATTTTTTTTTTTATATGTTAATGTTATCCTTTAGGAGTAGAATTAGTATAATTGTATTTGTATATATAATATAGAATTAATGTTAGAAGCCGATAAGTATGTGAAAATTTAAGTGGACCGAATTGCCCCATGATTTTGAGTGGTGGGGCAATTCGGTCCACTTCAATTTTCACATCCCTAAGAATCCTCATTAAAGTGTTTTATTTGATAAACTATGATAAGTCAGTTTTCATTTTTAAATATAATGGTATTACAATATTATTTTAAGAAATTGGGTTCGAAAACGTAATAAAATGTTCGAGTTTGCGTTCGTTTTTGTCAAACTGCAAAATCGTAAAAAAAAAAAATGCTCACCAAAACGTAAGGAATTTTCCTTAATTCTGTAAGGTTTGCTATTCTTTTTTTTCTATATTAAAAAGATGAAAGCAAATCTTTTCGATTCATGATCGATTATTTACGATTGTGCGTTGACAAAAACGAATGAAACGCTGTTGACAAAAATATTGAACGAAAACTTCAAGCGTTTAGGTCTATTTTTAAACATATTAGTATTACAATATTATTTTAAGAAATTGGGTTTGAAAACTAATAAAATGTTCGAGTTTGCGTTTGTTTTGTCAAACGCAAAATCATAAAAAAATGCTCTCTAAATGTAATGAATTTCCTTAATTCTTTTGTATTCTATATTACAAAGAATTAGGGAAATTCTTTACATTTGGTGAGCGTTTTTTTATGATTTTGCGCTGTTTGACAAAAGAACTGTAATTGCTAATTAATTCTATAAGGTTTGCAATTCTTTAAAACACAAAACAAGAACCAAACAAAAAAAAACGAATATTTTATATTACACAGAATTAAGAAAATTCTTTACGTTTTGTGAGCGTTTTTTTACGATTTTGCGGTTTGACAAAAATTGAACGCAAACGCTGTTTACAAAAAACGAACGCCAACTCAGCGATTTTAGGCATATTAATTTCGTAAGAACCAAATGCAAAATGGAAACAGCCTAAGGGTCTGGCACATCATCATCAGAGTTTTATCCCTTTGTATCCATGCCATGTTACTTTTGCTGAAAAAAATTGTACAAATTAATTAAGCCTAAGTGAAAAACTTTACCTACCGTATCTTGCTGTAAAAGTGTAAAATTATTTTTAATATTATATTTTCGACATTCTTTTTTAAAATGTCCTACCCTGTTGCACCAGTAACATCAATGTGGACGACATTTGGCCCCACACCAAATTTTTAAACTGACCGAATTGCCCCATGTACAAAATTTTATGATAAAACATTTATACTCTTGCCTGAAGACGTCCAACGGATTAGCATTAAGGTTTATGAACGATTTTTAGACATATCTTTGGTACCAATACTGATTAGTAAATTATTTTGAACCTGTATGATCTTTAGCAATAAGGCTTAAAGATTTACCCGAGTTTATATGAGTGCTCAAGAGATAAAAAAAAAATCAATAAAATTAATGTTGACTTAAAATTTAAAGGTTTCATAAAAAATTAATTCCTAAGACATAAACCACATTTATTTTACATTCTTTTAAAGATAATTTTACTTTGTATAGGCTATTTTGACCCACTGGACCGAATTGCCCCACTTTACTAAATATAACATTTACATATATATATAATAATATATATATTAGGGATGGGCGGGGTGACCGGGCCCGCCTCGTTAGGAGGGGGATTCGGGTCCACTCTAAATAAAATAAAAAATTATAAAAAAAAAATTTTTTTTCGCTCATTTAATAGCCACGAGGTAGTACTACAAGTTTTATTGAGATAATAGGTAATTCTAGAAAGTTTTTAAATGTTAGAAAGTGTTAGAAATAGGTCCTAAATGTCCGTCATAGGATTTCCACTTTTGAAAATGTAAGTATTTTTTTTTAACTCGTTTATAAAATGAAAATTGTGGATGGATTTTAATTATTTTTTCAGTGGATATACTCTCGAGTATGTTAGCTTTAAATGGCAAGTAAATTTTGATTCCAAACAGTATGTGGCAAAAAAACGGGGCCTAACTTTGGTCCGATCCCCGCCACTGTAAAAATTGATTGGAATGGGTGACCTCGGACCACATTGTTTTTTTCGTTATTTTACGTATTATTTATTGGACATTTTTATTTCGTATAATTTATTTAAATATAATAAAAAAAAAGTTTATTTGTGTAAAAGCAAAAAATTTTTTTACAAATACTTAAATTTAATAAAAAAAAAACGAATTCAAAAAAGTGTCAAAATTTTTGAGCGAGAGGTGGGGTGAATCGGACCACCTATTTTTATTCTTATTTTTATTTATCATTATGACATTTTTTTACTTATTACGAAGTTTAATGTAATTAATTATATCGTTAGTAACAAATATTGTAGATGCAATTAATTTTATACGTTAGTATACAAATTTAAACAGATGGTCCAAGATCGACCGCTCAATGTTTGTCCGCTTCACCCCTCCAACGAGTCAGGCTGACTCAGGCGTTATTCAAACGTTAGTAACTTTTATTATAGAATTCAGTTATGATTTTTTTTGTTGGTGCTTATGACCGACTATAGGGCCGTGATTTACAAAAAAGAAAATAAAATTCCAAAAAGTCACTAGGGGAGGAGTGGAGACCAAGTTATGCCTAAGTTGGTCCGAGTCACCCCGCCCGACGCTTATATATATAGTATTATATATATTAATTATATATAGTATATATATATATTATATATAATATATATATACAAATAATATATATAATAAATAAATAATATATTATATATATATATTTATAATATAATCAGGGTTGGCATGAGTGGGCCCGACCCGAAAAAACCCACCCGGGTTTTTTTCAAAAAAGCCCACTTGAAAAAACCCGCTATTTTGCCCACTTGGGTTTTTTCAAAAAAAAATTTCAGAATAATTGCATGTAAAATAGTAAAACAAAAATGGAAATATTAGAAATTATACTCTCTTTACTTAGTGAAATGTTTATAAAACTCATTTTAATTCATTTGTTAAAAACAAATAATATATATATTATATATATAATATATTATATATAATATTATATATATATATATATATAATATAATAATAATATATATTATAATTTTCAAAATATTTTTTTCAAAAAAACCACTTGAAAAAAAACACTATTTGCCCACTTGGGTTTTTTCAATGTTTTTTTTCAACTAATGCATGTAAAATAGTAAAAACAAAAATGAAAATATTAGAAGTTATACTCTTTTACTTAGTGAAATATTTATAAGCTCATTTTATTCAAAATTCTGAAAGAAAATATTATATATATATAATACGATATATATATATATATATATATATATATTATATATATATATATATATTATTATATATATATATATATTATATATATATATATATATATATATACATACTACATATATAATATATATATATATATATATATATATATATATATATATATATATATATGAGCCGTGTCCAAAAGTGGACCTGCTAGATTTCTTCGAGATGGTGAGGAGTAACCAGGTCTTAAGGTTTGTATCATGTCGAAAAGGTAGTTCAAATCCTCGCTTGATAATGAGACGTTGTTAGCATTAAAAAAAAACTGATATTTTTTGGTCAAGAAATTCTTTTTGTGCAGTTGTCATTAATGGATATATTTGCATTAATTCTTTTTGAGTTTGATGTGTCAGATACAGATAACCATGTTTTCATTGTTGAATGTCTTGCAACTATCAGAAAATGCGATGAATCCCTTTCTTCTACATCTGATTAGACCATACTTTCAACGGTTGTATTAGCACTTGATTCACTAGATTTGCCAGAATATGACAAGCGCTTACAAGATTTTTTCCGAAGCACTTTTATTCTTTCAATTTATTGCTAATTGTATCACCTGAAATATTTTACAGTTTTACTTTTGCTGTTGCCTTGGACATTTCAGAACCTTTCAGTCCAATTCATTTCCATAGTTTTCTTCTGGACAAGAGTCTTTTGGCATTATGTTATAATCACAATTTATAAAAATTAACAAATTGAAAACAAACAATAAATTAATAGTGAAATTGCTTTATTGCTTGAAAAGAAAGGAAAAATGAAAAAACCCAATTTTCCCCGGGTTTTTTCGGGTTTTAGATGAAAAAACCCGAAAAAAACCCCGGGCCCACTGGGCTTTTTCAAAAAAAGTGAGGTTTTTTGCCAACCTGTAATATAACACTAGAACAAAGACAAAAATTAATTCATATATTAGAAAAGTATCCATCTGTCTCGTTTGGGTGACTCTGATGTGGGCTGCACTGATGTTATTAAGCATAGAATAGAAACACTCACTGAGGATCCTGTGCAAGTGCCAGTCAGACGATTACAAGGTCCCATTCTCCGAGAAATAGAAGCAAATTGTAAGAAGTTGGAAGAGGAGGGAATCATCCAGAGGAGCAAATCCCCTTATTCAGCCCCAGTGGTGCCGATAAGAAAGAAGGATGGATCAATCAGATTGTGTATAGATTACAGAGAATTAAATAAAATCACCAAAGGAGATAGTTTTCCGCATCCCAGAATCTGATTGACATTGCTATTTAGTCTTTACAAGGAATGAAATGATTTTACACCATAGATTTGATCCAAGGGATACTACAGGTAGACGATGGAGGAGACTACGTATTAGAAAAGACCGCTTTTCAACTCCCTTGTCTCACTGGGAGTTTTTGAGGATGCCGTTTGGCGTAAAGAATGGCCGGCCACTTTCCAAAGTGGGATGAGATATGCTCTGTCAGATAATCCAAGGAACCAATGCATGGTATAAGATCTGGATGATGTCCTTGATCTCAGTGAACATTTGAAAAAACATTCTAGGAATACTCGAAAAGTATTTGTCCAGCATTATAAAGGAAAACCGGATTTAAAATCAAAAACCAGCAGAAGACGTTATCTCATTCAGGAAGAAGTACAGTACTTAGGACACAAGGTTTCCGAAAAAGGCATGGTTCCACTGGATTCAAATTTGCAAGGCATCATGCAATTTCCAGTTCCGACGACCGTCCGTAAGTTGAGGCAGTTTCTGGGCATGGTGAACTGTTTTACAGGCGCCACAATCGCCCATTGCTCAGAGATTGCCAAACCCCTTTTCGAACTATTGAGTGCTAAGACCTTGAAATGGACGGAGAATCATGTCAAAAGGCTTTCGAAGCTCTAAAACAAGAATTAACATCACCACAGGTCTTATCGTATCCCGATCGTACAGAACAAGCGAAGCCTTTATTGTTATATGTAGATGCCTCTGATATCGGGGCAGGAGCGTGTCTTGCGCAGACCCAATCTGATGTGGAACGCCCTATAGCTTATATCTCCACGACCTTTAATAAAGCAGAACAGCGCTATAGCACAACTGAGAAAGAGGTAGCCGCCATACGATGGGCTGTGAGAGCTTTGAAACCTTTCCTTTATGGAATCAAAGTGGTTATTTTTACTGACCATCAACCATTGCTATTTCTACATAGTATGCCATTGGTGAATGCTCGGGTAGCCCGCACTTTGGAAGAAATAAATGACCGATTACGAGTTGAGATACATCCCAGGGAAAGAAAATAAAGTAGCTGACGCGTTGTCCCGATCACCAATGGGGGGAGCCTTAGTGGAGTCCGAAGAAATTTTGTCAAATACCATCCCTGGAGGATTTTCTGAAGTAAAGATTCCTGGTGGGGGTGATTCGCTTTTTCAAGCATTGTCGATGGGTTTGTATGGGTCCTTGGACCATCATTTAAAGTTAAGACAGGAGATTGTCCAAGAGATGATCGACAAACGATCAACATATGGTTTACCTACCGGGAAAGATAACAGGCATAATTACAAAGAGGTACATTAATGAAACAGGTGGACCAGTTTCCTCTCACCTTCAGCAAATTAACTGCGCGGTTACAAAGTTACCCAAATCTACTAAGTCTTTGTGTACTAATGGAGATACTCAACCCAACTGAAGTTTGGGAGAATCAGAGAAAGATAATTTGTCATTTGTTGTTCTGTGGCGGGAGTTCACTATAATCTCCTAATACCCCGTACGTACATAAGGATTATGACGGGGCGTGAGAAAGAGCAGCGAGTGTTAATTGTGTGACAATGGTTTTCGCAGAGTGGATGTGCTTAGCATGAGTCCATGAGGAGGCACTGCTCCCCAGTGTATTCACGACGGTCGATCAAGAGAAAATCAGACAATTCCACCAAACAGCGGTGGGGGAGGTGGTCAAAGAAATCCGGGATCCCCGGATACACCATATCGTAATGGATTCAGAGGATATAGTAGATCCTTTAGAGATTGAACATGATAATATTCTAGTACTGCAAAATACAGATCCCACGTTGAGGAGGCTTAAAAGAGCCATAGTTAGGAATTTGCCATTTACTGGACCTTTAAAACCTTTTGCGCGAGTTAGTAGGTATATTTATTTAAGAAACGATCGTTTATATAGGGAATTTGTTACTGGGGAATTTGCTTTGATAGTTCCGCAACATTATTTAACACAGGTGGCCATTAAAACACACTGGATGTTTGCTCACATTGGGAAAACTAAATTGCACTCATTGCTTATAACTTGTATATGGCATCCAAAAATTACTGCCATATGTTCCGATATCATAACAACATGTTATAAATGTCAGGCGTTTAAGATCTCTAACATACTGTATGTCCCACCTACATTAAAAATTGTAACTTCCAGACCATTCGAATTGGTAGCGATGGACTTAATCCAGTTTCCTTGTTCCACTCAGGGAAATAATTACGCCCTTGTAATGGTAGATCACTTTACGAAATGGGTAGCTGCTATTCCCATAAGAAATAAGCAGTGTATAAATGTAACGAAAGCAGTACAACATCGTATATTGCCATTCCTTCCAAAGCTACCAGAGCGCCTGTTAACCGATAATGGAAGAGAGTTCATAGGGCCAGAATTTGAGGAATTCCTTAAGATACAACAAATTAAACACGTGTTAACCACGCCATATACACCATCATCTAACGGAGCTGTGGAGCGAGTGAACCGCACCCTCAGTCAATATTTGAGGATGTCTATTAAAAAGTCTAATAAATGGGATGAGGAATTGTCGCAGGTATTGTTGGTATACAATCATACCACTCATTCAGAGACCCATATCACGCCCTGTGAAAACATATTAAAAAGAGCGCATGAACTGCGCACTGGATTGCCGTTGCCCACTGAGGAGGAGTGTTGGAAGGATAGTCATGATAGATTTGTCCCTTATGAAATACATCAGATGGTAGGATTGAAAGCTCATTTGCCTGGAAATTTGACACAAAATAAATTCCATCCTAGGTATAGAGGACCTTATGAGATAATACAGGTAAATGACAACAGGGTTACTTATGTTATAAAATCCCCAGAGGACGGTAAACAATATAAGGCACATCATAAACAGTTGCGGTTTTGGAAAATGCCTCCTGATTATTTGTTGAATGATCCTGTGTTTCAGAGGTATGCCATGAATGAGGAAAGAGAAGAGATTGACAGGAGAGTAATAGATGAGGTTACAACCGGGGAGGTAGAAGTGCCCATGCCGGAAATAGAAGTGGATGATGAGAATATTGAAGATGATGATGACGATGATGACTCTTTGTTTGAGGGTTTCACCATAGATGAGGAAAAATTGAAAAGGATTAAAGAAAAATTTGAAGGCCTAGTAAAAGAACAGAAAAGGATAAATTTGAGCATAAAAGCATGTGGGGACAAATCATTGGAAAGATCACTTTATCTGGATGTGGAGGAGATTTATGAAGAATTGGAGAGTATTGGAGAAAATAAAGAAGAGGAGGAGCGTAATGAGTATTTATTGTGGGACACCTCGGACTTAATAGATGAAGCGTACTTTCGCTGGGAGTCAACACAAGCGCCCCCTGTGGGGTTAAGAGATTCTCTTCCTACAGATAAAACGTTTGAAAACCGTGTGCAAGTCTATTCGACGCCTGTGATCGGCTTGCCGATTGCAGAAGCAGAAGAACAAATTCCTGGAAGCGAGTTATCATTTGAGGGGTTTGAAATTGAAGAAAATCCGGTGAGAGATCTCATAAAAGAAAATCGACCGTATACGCGATCGCGAGGAACTTGTCAGGAGTTGCCAATTGTGTTCCCGTACTTAATAGAACGTCGACGGAAATAAATTGTTTTGAAAATTGACATGACAAAAGTAAGAAAGTAGAAATAGAAAAGTAGTAGTTCGAGAAAAACGTAATTAAATTATTAATTTGAAAATTGACATGACAAAAGTAAGAAAGTGGAAATAGAAAAGTTGGAAGTTGAGAAATACGTAATTAACTTGTTAAAACCTAACAATGATATAATTTGAAAGGGAAAAGGGGGAAAATCTAGAAAAAAAAAAAAAAAAAAAAAAAAAAAAAAAAAAAAAAAAAAAAAATATATCAATTAAAATGTAAAATAACAAACGTTTGGGAATTTTTTTTTGGGAAAACACGTTAATAAGTAAAAACGTAATAAATAAAATAAAGTAATAATTTAAATAAAAATTATAAATCAAGTATAATATATTAATTTTGGGTTTTTGTTTTTTTCTTTTCAGATCCTGGTGATCGGACACTCGTGGGTGAGGGATATGGAGGAGGCTTTTACCCCTGAGTTGTTACCGGGGGCCACCGTGTCTTATCCGGGGGCGAATCTGGAGTATTTGCAACGCCATATTCGATATTTTTTGAAAGATCAATATACCCATATGCTGGTCTTCATTATTATCCCTGAGGCCTATCCTCGAATTCGGTTACCCAATCCATCAGGGGTGACCGGATATCATGAAGTGAATACTGGTAACCTCCAGTTTTCCGTACGAGGTTTTGCGGAGCGGTTCTCTCGATTTTCCGAAAATTGTGCGGAGATAAATCCGAATATGCGAGTAATACTGGCCATCCCACCCTTTGTAGATCTCGTTTATTATAACAATATAAGGGTGGCTAGTTTTCCTCGGGGCTTGCAAGACTATTATAACCAGGCTCCTGAATATACTGATCGGGTGTTGCATATGCAGGCTAGGAGGATGCACTTACAAGTAAGAACATTACGCAAGGCTGAGATCCATGGCACAACAAGGGCCTCTTTATCCGGTCAATGATATTGCTGCTCTGACTGGTGAGGATCAACAAGGAAGTATAAGAAGGTTCCTTGACTCGCGGCAAAGTATACACTGAACGAGATCAGGGTTTCTTACGAGATGGGCTCCATCCATCCAGGGCCCTTTGTAGGCAATACTTCCGCAAGTTGAGAGGGGCTGAAGTATTCATGGATAGTCCACGAAACCAGGCTCCCACCAGAGAGACAGTGGCTTCCCGAGAAAATGCTAGAGGATTGCAAAGAAGTAGAAGTACAGTAGAAGTAGAAGAAGTAGGGAGTGTTCCCATAGACGTAGAAGTAGCTAGTGCTCAAGTAGAGGTAGCGGAAGTGGAAGAAGTAGAAGAGGTGGTAGAAGAAATAGAGGTAATGAGTGAAGTTGTAGGTGAGGAGATGACTGAACAACCAGCGGTATCGGGGGCTCAGTCTTTGGGAAGTCCGTTGCGTGGCGCGTCAGTTAATCCACCATCCAGTTTTGATGTTCGGCGGGAGGAAACCCCAGTGGAGTCCGAACGCCGAATTCGCAACTATTCCCCCATAACATTCGGGGATGTAGATCCTAGCGCGTGGTGGATAGCACCCCGATTATAACACCCAGGCGTAGTAGATCAGTTCGGAGGAGAGAGAGGTCTGTTCCGTATCAGAGGCAGGAACCGGTACCAGTTGCATCAGTAGAGTTGCAGGTCCCAAGTAGTGTCCCCACGGTGGGAGAGTTATCATCACAACCTGATTGGGACGGAATGTTCCAGAGGTTCATTCAAAATATGCAGGGGTATCTGATGGCCTTTGGACAGGACATGACTTTGGAGGAGATCAGACAGCGTGTTCGACAGATGTGCGATCAATAGATGGGGAGTTAAATGATGATTTTTTTAAATGCAAAGTTACTTTTATCTTTTTTGGAAAGTTTTTAAAGAATAGTTTATTTGGAGTTATACAGTACTTCAAGGAAAGAGAGAAAAATAAAGGAAGTTTTTATTCATGATGGACGATCTACAACAAGAGAGGTTGTATGGGACAGGTGCCCTAATTCACGAAGAGCATTCGAAATTTTAAAGTCTGGAAAAAAGTGGTGTTTTGTTTTTGTACTATTGTGCCAAAAAAGTTTCTGCGTCAAATACTGGATTGACCGGGTGGGGAGGAATGAGATATAATTAACTTTTCTTATTCCTCCTCCTTCCCAGAATTAGATATTAGCAACTGCTACCCCATAAGTTTGATAAGGGGGGAAAAGGAAGATATTGGAGGAAAAGCTACTAAGCTAAGACGATCAGTTTCCAGAACGAGGAAAGGAAAGAAAAATCATAATTTCGGGATCAAGATTTAATCTTGGCACCCTAATCATAGGCCGGTTGTAAGAAAATTTGTGTCATTGGCAATTTGGGCTCGTTTGAAGGAAGATTACAAGTAAATTTCATTATTTGAGCTGTTTGTGTGTGGGATCTCAAATCAACGTAAATTAAATACACAAACTAAATATGACAATTCAGAAAGTTCTTTTTGAATTAAACATCATGGTATACTTAAAATAGAGGAGATTATATCGTGATTGGTTAAACGTACAAATTGTATCTTTCGTATAGGGAGAGGAACTGTTGGCAGGACATCTTTAACATTTGTGATTATAAATTTAGATTATATGGTTAGATTTTCTGCTTACGGTAGAGGTTAAAATGGCTAATCACATAAATAATTGGTTTCACTTTTTTGTCATAATAATCTTTATCTTGGACTTGGAAAAGTTTAGATTGAGTAATTATATACCATTAATTAAAAAAGCTACATTAGTTTCGATCAAGAAAATATAATATTTCACAAAATTGAATAAGAGTATTTTGCAGGTACCTAGCTAATAAGGATCTTCTTCTATTTCCATGGTTTTGGGTATACCACGCCAATTTCTCTTCGAGAGTCAAGACCTACTCGGAAAACAGCGGATTTACACCCTATAGTGCAGGACACAAGACCTGTCTTGGTCCGGCTGGTGGAAATTACTTGCTCTACTTAAATAGGTCCACGGGTACTACATGGTTTGCTCCACCTACAAAGAGCGTATATCACCACGTATTCATCCTCTCTGTGAAGCTATTTTTGCAAAATTTATGTTGGCGATAACTACACATGGGTGAACCATTGGCCTTCAGTCCCAAATGTGACCAGGCACTGTCATATGATGGCAATTTTTTTTCGCTAATTTTTTCTTTTATTTCGTCCAGTGACATTTCCTGTCCAAAAGCCAATAAATACCCCTGCATACTCTGAATATATCGTTGAAACAATCCATCCCAATCAGGCTGTGATGGCAACCTTTCCACTGTGGGGACAATACTTGGAATTGGTAATTCCGCTGATGCACCCGGCACCAGTTCCTGCCTCTGATATGGTGCTGACCTATCTCTCCTCCGCACGGACCTACTACGCCTTGGCTGTGTTGTTACTATGGCCGGGGCAGTATCTATCATACCCAGATCTATGTCCCCGAATGTTATTGGGGAATAGTTGCATGTTCGACGTTCGGACTCCACGGTGGTTTCCTCTCGCCGAACATCAAGATTGGATGGTGGGTTCACTGATGCATGCAACGGACTCCCCAAAGACTGAGCGCCCAATACCGCTGGTTGTTCAGTCATCTCTTCACCTACAACTTCTCTCACTACCTCTATTCCTTCTACCACCTCTTCTACTTCTTCCACTTCTTCTACCTCTACTTGAGCACTAACTACTTCTACCTCTACTGCTACCTCTTCTACCTCTTCCACTTCTACCTCTAGTGGAACACTGCCTACTTCTACTACATCTACTGGGGCACTCACTCTTCGCAACCCTCTAACATTTTCTCTGGAAGCCACTGTCTCTCTGGTGGGAGCCTGGTTTCGGGGACTATCCATAAATACTTCAGCCCCTCTCAACTTACGGAAATATTGTCTACAAAGGGCCCTGGATGGATGGAGCCCGTCTCGCAAGAAGCCCTGATCTCCAAGCGTGTACACTTCCGAATTTAAAAACCTTCTGATATTTTCCTTCTGCTCATCACCCAAGTCAGAGGCAGCATATATGACCGGATAAGAGGCCTTGTTGTGCCACTGGATCTCAGCCTTGCGTAATGGTCTACTTTTTAGGCATCTCACTCCCCTAGCTTGCATTGAAACACCCGATATATCGGAGCGTATATATCTGCAGCCGGGAAAACTAGCCACCTTATATTGTATAAAGAGATTAAAGGGTGGGGATGGCCAGTTATCGCATATTCGATTTAATCTCCGCACATTTTTTCGGAAAATCGAGAGACGGCTCCGCAAAACTCGTCGGACAAACTGGAGGTTCAGTTGTCAATTAGAATATCGGGTCACCCCTGTGGATTGTAACCGGAAAAAGCTGAGTATATTTATAGGACCTCAGGGAATAATGAGACAGAATGGGTATGTTTTCAACAATCATGAATGGCGTTGCAGACCCAGATTCGCCAGGATAAACCCGGCCCGTACAACTAAGTAGCCTCCTCCATCTCCGCTCACCACGAGTTCATACGCAGGACTGAAAAGAAAAAAAACCATAATTATAAAAGATCAATATTTTATTTTCTAATTTTCTTATACTATTTTCTAATAACTGATAATGTTTTCACTCATTCTATTTTATATTACTCATGTGTTTAAAGATTTGTTTATTTTTTAAAAGATAGCATTTGGATGTGGTAAAGTTTATTTCAAAGTTCAAGAAAGAGTGTGAGTAACTATCAATAACAGTGGATATAGCCCCACTGTGGTTGCAGTTTAATCCTACATAGTTTTTTATTTCTCTAAAGCAAGATCTAATAATTACCGCCAAATAGAAAATGATGGGTGTTATTAACCGGATTTCATATCTCTTAACTTAAAACAACCGCAAGAAAGTAAGTTTCCAACTGAAGTATAACACGCTCTGTTACTGGGAACGTATACTTCGTCCCAAAAAAAATTTCATAAAGTTTTGTGATACATTGAGCGAATAACGGAGAGTCTTGACTATAGAGATATGAATATGTTTTGTGTTATATTTGTGTATTTTCATATGTTTTATAAGTTGTATCTATTCAATATTTTATTATTTTATACTCATATTTAGATTATTATTCCAACTATTTTTCTTATTACATAAATATAATATTATGGTTAAGGGTTTAATCAAAGTTAATATCTATTTTATCAAACTTCCAATACTTTTATTCTATATTCTCACTACTTTTACTACTTTTGTAATATATATTTGTATAAATTAATATTACATAACTTATATGTTTATTATTGTAATATCCATATTATGGTCTGTAAATTCTTTGGTTTTACTACAACTACTTAATCTTGGGCATTCAACTCTACAAATTACGATTATCATCGAGAAAAGGACTAAGTATGTTCTGAATTATTCCTGGTAACTTCATTCGTATGCGTCTGAAAATAAAAAAATATAATATATATATATATATTATTATATATTATATATATATATATAATATTTATATATATATATATTATTTATATATATCTTATATATTTAGTGATGGAGCGATTATGAATTTTTGCCCGATGACCGATGACGATTAGGAGCTACGGGTGGAATCTCAGACGCAACGATCGAGGATGAGAAATTTTACACTTTTTCCTGGCAAGGATCGCAGTAAAATACGCTTGCGTAATTTCTTATATTAAATGAGATCTCTCACCTGCGATTTTCTCTCTCATTCTCACTCACTCTTTACTGAATCATCTCTCCTCTCCTCTCTATCTCCGCTTCAGGTACTTTGTCTTATCTTTCGGCTTTTCTAGCATAATCAAGTCAGCCAGTATAATAGGTAGTCGAAATAGATGCACACGGTTAAACTGATTATTTCTCAGTATGGATAGAGAAATTACTTCTATAACCCCCAGGGTAGGGTGGTGTCATTGATATCCCACGGAAGTTTAAGCCTTATCTATTAAGTTTCACGAGATGATCCCACAATAAATATCATTACGTCTCTCACTCCTATCTTTAATTTCCCTAAATAACTCTAGCCAATTTCCATTAATCTCTTCAACAAGATAATAGTGTTCATTTCCAATTAGATTTTTACCTAATCATATGCTTTATGCTCTCCTATATATCATATTTCATTATTTCTATTATATATAATATTTTATATAGGCATGCAAAGTCTGCATTCTTCTGTAACTGCGCCTTTCATTTTTCCTTCATTAATGGGGCACAGACCGTATCTGGGGCTCAGGAGAGGCTCAAACCCTCCCCGTGCTGGCGTATTACTCATATTCCTCCACCGGGTGTAACCTATATTAACTCCCTGTCATTTTCTTCCTCATCATGCATACTCTGGAAATCACAGGTTTACAGATCAACAACGTCAAAACTTTTCGATTTTCTTGAAGTGTCCTTCATTAATTAATACCATAAATACACTAAGTAACTAGTATATGATAATGAAGTAATATAGTTACAGTTCAATAAAAATGAAGAAGTATTTATTAGGAGAGATGAGGCGAGACATATTTGTGAAGTCACGCACACGATTTTCTTAGGGTTAGCTGTGCTGTTCCTCTACCTGTATAAAATATTTAGAAGAGGGACTTAAATGTGAAGGCATTTCCAGTTTGCATAGATGATCGCAAAATTACGGCTACCTAATAGGAAATAATGATGGATAACGTAAAGATTCTAACAGATAAGGACGCGTGATGCTGTAATACGTTTCGAATGGGATGAGTCATCTACCCCCACGACTAAACCGTTCCACCTGTGCTCATTCCTTCTTGAGCTACAATTATATTCTTTCTCAATTCATTCTTCATAAACTAATCTTTCTTTCTCATAATCATAGGCTTGTGATCGTGCTTGTTCTCTGGCACTCGTCCAGACTAAGAGACGGTGCACTATGGGTGGGAAAAATCTTGGTTCTCTCTATCACTCTCGATACATTTTTCATTCAAGCTAGAATTCGTTGTAGGGATACTACGTTCGACACGACGCAAAGCGGGCTTTCATCAAAAGAAGGTGCGCTAACCTCCTTGTCTCCTACTGACAAATCTTTCTTCTCTAGCAACTTCTGTAAATCTGCTTTCTCCTCTTTTCGACTCTGATCTTGTGTGCTATTCTGCACTGAACAGGCTATTCTTACTGCCCCTCGCTACACACTATATTCTCTATGTCCTTCAAATACTAGCACGTATTCCCTCTAGTGTTGATACGCTCTACCCTCACATGAGTCCACACCCCTATTCCGAAAAAAAGCGAAGGCTCTGATCTTAACTCCTTAAACTTCCACCACCATCAAGGCGACCTTGGGTAAGCCTCTCACTTGTATTTCATATCTAAGGGCTACATCCAAGATTCACCATCCACCACCCTCCACAAGGACCTCGTTAATGAAATTCCCACACACACCAACACACACTAAAATCATTCTCAACCTCATTCTACAAAGGCAATATACGATAACTGGAAACTTTCATTACGAGTGTGCGTCCAGTAGCTCTATGTTTCGAGATCTAGTGGCGATCATACCCATACTACAACGAATTATGTCTATTATCGCTTCTTGAGAGAACTACGCAGAGACTTGCTGGGTGGTGCTTGACAATACAAACCACTCATTCCCAAAGACACTTTGAACCGCATTGGGCATGCGTCCTGATCTCCAAGCTCCCTCACCTGTTGGGTTTCGCTCCATTCTCTTTGCTTTTATGTCTTATCACCCCGCACATACCCCCCCGTCCCAACCCCCCTACCATCCAAACGCCGAACTTTCTCTATCAAATCGATCACATATCAGCTGTTGTTGACTGGGCGAATTCTTTCTTCCCACAAGGTCCTATTTAATGTCATAAATAGGTCGTTGCTCAGGCTCTGTCTTACTCTCCTACTTTATTCCCTACTACTTCTCACCACCCTCAACTTATCCACTACGTATTACGCGAGACTCGCTTCATTCTTAACTCATATCATATTCTCACTCTCTTTGGTACTTCTTTATCGAATTGCTCTATGGTTTTTAGATCTTTTTTCGATCTTGCTATTCTCGCTGATGCGATCGAAATACCTTGTGAATATTCAATTCTAGAACCAACTTCTCACCATTTCCTTCCCAAACTCACCTTCTAACTCCTCCTATCTCTTTCGACGTGTTCTGCTCTCTCTCCTGTTCGACAAGGTGTTATAAACATCCTTGGCCCTATCAACATTGAAACAAAACACATATTGGAAACTCCCAATCAACAACGGTTGCTGAGCGGCGCCATCGGAAGCAACTGAAAAGTCTGATCTTAGCTGTGAGACTTTCTCTTTTCTCAGATCTGCTGGTCAAGCTATAAACAAGGCGTCTCACATACGCTCATTGTACGATAGTTAACTGGCTTCATATCTGGTGGGGGCTCTGATCTTCATCCTGCTTCTGGAAGGTCGATGTCAAAGGCCAAAAAGGTTATAACTGTTCTGTATTTCGCAGTTCACTTGACCTCTACGTTGACGGCGATGTTGGATGCTTTATCTCTATCTATAGGTACCGCAGCGGCAAGTGCTCGAGAGAACTTATCACTCGCGTACCACCCCCTTTACGACCCTTCGTAGCACTAGGGGTGCTGTATCTGCGCACGAGTTATTCGGTCGTGACATTGTAACTCCAGGTCAGTATTTGCTGTGGTGAATTCCTTACTTTCCCACAACCTCCTCGTTCTACGTGGAATCTCCTTCCCATACTATTACCATGCTAAAGTTTATCTAAACAACCTCACTGTAATTTCTAAAGGTATACTGCACAATGCCTTACCCAACATCAATTTCCTGCAGGTGGCCTCGTGCTCTCATATCCTGTCGTAATTTACTAGCTAGGGAAGTGAGGGACTTGGTTGAGAGTACTCCAGGTCACAGCGCCAGTCCAAGGCCCACCGATCAAGCACAAACAACCGGACGATCTCGAAGACGAGAATCCAGAGCGAGCTGACACGCAGTGCAAAGGAGATCAAGAGGGAAGAAGGTCAGCCGGAGCAGGGATCGGCGGCGCGGAAAGCACCAGGCCCAGAAACTGCCCCCTCCTGCAATGTGAACTAGGGGGAGGCGGTCTGTTCGCACGTAGAGGGATGGTGGTGGACAATGTAGCAAAAAGATACCGGCTTGAATAGGCAATATGTGGCTACAGAACATGGAACTGTAATCCTCCTATTTCCTCCATCCAACATATTACTGCCGGCACGCACATACAGGGATATATCCCAGAAAATATTCGTCAGACCCGGGAATACTCTATTCAATACCAGTTAACTTAAAGATATGGCGATCGGGATCAGTCGCAAACACAACAAAATTTGACCTTTTCAAACTTAAAGTTTAAGCCTTTAGATTCTAGTACTCACACACACATTAATCCTAAAACGGCATAGCTCTCTTTACCTAAACGATATTTCCACTCATCAGTAGAGTATGAGCAGAACATCAAACACATACAACAACATTTCCCGGTCACGACACAACTCTATATTTTGCCTTTTTTCCTCCTTACATCTAGGTTGATCTTCAGTACACCTGGCGGCCCACGCCGCCGGCCCCGAAGCAATGAAACAATTGGCTGGTCATAAGTGGAGGAAATAATCATCACTCTCTCTCAAAATTCTCTCTATCCTACATTTAATCTCTCTCGGTACTCTGACATAATTCCATTACTACAGGATACGGATTCAGGGTAACTATTTTAGGAATACGACGTGGATGCTCTCTGCGTTCGCAAAACCTTCTCGAGGACAATGCATTACGCATATGGCCCTAGCACGACAAGATGCTGGAGAAATAGATTCACTCCGGGAAATCTTGCTTAGGACTCCGCGGATCCTCCAGCTCAACTACATAATGACCACACGTCATATTGGTAGTCGCTTTCGTGACATAGCACGCAAGACATACGATGGATGTGCAGATTTTTTCTCGCCTACGCGCATCACCGGACTATAAGGCTAAGGGATCGTCTTGTAAGATTCATGCTCATGTTGTGTAGAAGAGGGGGTGTAGAGTGTAAGCTATGTGTATGATTGAATATGTTTCGCTGCGATGCGATGACTTGTGTGGATCATGTGCCCAGAACGCATATCACATGAAGAATGTGGTTCGTACTTTCCACTCTAGAGTCATCATAAACAGCAGGCAACTCACGCTACTTCCAGATAAGTCTCATCAAAACCACGAAGCATGGGTTATAGATTATACATTCATTAATAGGTTAGTTATTTTGTCTTAGATATAGTATGTATAATTATATAAGGGTTGGCCAAAAAAACACTTTTATTTGGAAAATAAGCAGTGGGCCCGGGTGTTATTATCGGAGTTTTTTTCTAACCTAATAACATCGAAAAACCTCAGGAGGAAATTTGAGGTATAGTTTAATTTCAATTATTTTCCTTATTCCCATTTGTACTATAATATAAATGTCAATTTCAATAATTTATATTGTATTGACTTTCATATTTTGTTAAGTTATATAAGTTTGATTATAAAGTAATGCAAAGATCTTGTCAGAGGGAAAAAGGAATGAATGCGAGGTTCGAATGTCTAAAGGGACCACAAAGTAATATATTCAGTGATCATTGCATAAAATGAAAGAATAATGCTTCGAAAAATGCTTGTAGCGTTGTCTATGAAATTAGTGAATAGTGCAATCACGTTGACAAGTAGGATAAGATGTAGGAGAAGGGTTCATTATTTCGATGTTGCCAGACTTCAACAATGAAAACATGGTTTCCTGTATTGGACCTCAAAATCAGAAGAATATCTAATTACATAAATGAAATGCACAAATAAGATTCTGCCAGAAATTTTAGTTTTTTTTAATGCTAAAAGTCTATTTTTTAAGCTGTTGAATTGGAATACTGTTGTGAAATGAAAAATAAACTGGTTACTCCTCACCATCCTCGAAATAATTTAGCGACATACCTTTGACCGTGCCATAATATAAATTATATAAGTATATAATATATTCTATATATTTTATATATTATACATATATATATATATATAATATTATCTATATTATATATATATATAAATATATATTATTAATATATATTATATATACTATATAAACGATATATATAATTTTTCAACAAATAATTAAATGAGCTTATAAATATTCCTAAGTAAAAGATATAACTTTATTTTTCATTTTTAGTTTATACTTATTTGCAATGAAATATTATCTGAAAAAAATTGAAAAAACCCAAGTGGGCAAAATAGTGTTTTTCATGGATTTTTTTTGATATATAAAATATTTGAAATTTATATTATATATATATAATATATTATATAATAATTATAATATATTTAATATATATATATATATATAAATATTTGTTTCCACCATGAATTAAAATGAGTTATAAACATTTACTAAGTAGAGAGTATTTCTATATTATTGTTTTACTATTACAGAATTATTCTGAATTTTTTTTGAAAATACCCAATGGGAAAATAGCGGTTTTATTTCAAGTTGGCTTTTTTGAAAACCGGTGGTTTTTTCGGTCGGGCCACTCATGCAACTCTGGTTATTAATATTATATATATAATATATATAAGTATATATTATATATAATATTTAATATATAATAATATTTATATAAATTTTGATATATGATGATAATACTAATTATATAGCGTCGGGCGGGGTGACGGCACCTTGGGCAACTGTCATCCCGACCTCCTAGTGCTTTTGAGATTTTATTTTTTTTATTTTGTATATAATTATCGTGACTCTTTAATGTACTATGTAGTTATTTAATTCGATCTCAAATATAAAATATAATATTAATTAATGTAATTCTAATAATAAAGTTTATATCTATAATGTATTATGAATACTATGCTTGTGTAGTGTATTACATTATTATCTATGAATCTGTGTGATTGAGGTGAAAGCACGGCATCTCAATATTTGAGTGTGGCGACTTGGACCAATCTGTTATCGGTCTTTTTAGCGTTAAATTAATTTAATATTTAATTTTTCTAAAAATAATTATTGATCTACATTAACTCAGTTGAAAGTGAAAATTGCCACTAATGATAAATAAAAGAAGAATAAAACTAAGGTGGTCCGATTCACCCTTCACCAAAAAACAAAATTTTAATAGTATTTTTAAATTTAGAATTTCTTATTTTTTAAATTCCTGACGTAATTGCACCTTCTAATGTAATTTAGTCAAGTATTTGAGTAAGGAATACGTAATAGAAAACCCCATGGGTGGTCCGAGCACCCTCCTATTTTTTACAGTGGGGGGAATCGGCAAGTTAGGCCGTTTGCCACAATACTGTTGATCAAAAATTACTTTGCAGTTAAGCTAACATACTGAGTTATCCGATGAAAAATATTAAAAATCCACAATATTTTCATTTATATCGAAGTCAACAGTCGCATTTTTCAAAAGTGGAATTTATTTAAAATTTGTAATAATAACATTTTTTTAAAAAATATAAAATCTACATAAGATGATCTAAACAAATTGTAGTAGCTACCGCGTGGTATTATGATGCGAAAAAAAATTTATGTTTTATAAATTTTTTATTTTTTAGAGTGACCGAATCACCCTCTAAGAGGCGGGCCCGGTCCGCGACGCTATTATAATTATATATTATTATGTACGTCACTGTACGTGTTCCCTATGGAATCTTAAACTTTTATAATTAAATATTATTTTAAAGATGTAAATTATGTGTTTTTGTCTTAGGTATTAATTTTTTATGAAACTGGTAATTATTATTTTACGATTTTTTTTTTTCTTGAGCATTATAAAATGTGGTAAAATATAATTTTACTGCTAAAAATCAATAAGGTCAACTATGTACACAGTTATTGGTAAAGATTAGTACTAAAAATGTTCATACTAAATGCAATGTTGGAGTCAATTCAGGCAAGAGATAATGTTTTATTATAAAAATTGTAACATGGGGCAATTGCGGTCAGGTGTTAAAAATTGTATCGAAAAATTTTAATATTCTTTAAATTAAATTTTTTAATATTCTTTTACAAAAAGATGTCCGAAATATAATATTTAAAATAATTTTTACACTTTTACAGCAAGATAGGTAGGTAAAGTTTTTCATTATACTTATTATTATTATTATTATTTATTATATTATTATTATTATTATTTATTTAATTATTATTATTATTATTATTATTATTTAATTATTATTATTATTATTATTATTATTATTATTAATTATTATTATTATATATTCTTTTTACTATTATTATTAGAAGTTATTGAGTTTTATCGCTCTTAAAAGTTCTAAACTCGTTTAATTACATCGAAAATAATCGGCGGAATTTGCCGATGACGATGACGATTTGGGAAAAAAAATGCCGATTTTTGCCGATGATTGCCGTATTGACGATGACGATTAATCGTCCCCATCACTAATATATATATATTATATATATATATTATTATATATATCTATTATATATATATAATATATTTCTTATATATATATATATATTTATATATTTATATATATTATATATATTATATATATATCATATATAGTGCTCGTTACATAAAAGGGCCCAACCATTTTTGTTAATGCAAAAAAGGCACCCCTGTATCTCTGGTAATATGATGTGTGAGCGAAAAAATTGGTGGACCCATTAACCCCATCGAGTATGCATGTTTAAAGGTGTTAATGGTTTCAATATTCGTTTTTTGAAATTTTGGCAATTTTTTGAAATTTTTCAAAAATTTCACCTACTTTTTGACGATCGTGAAAAACCATTTTTGTACTTTTCCAGTCAATACTGCATTAAGAAATCTATAAATTATATTAATATTGAATTAAATTATGTTAGTCCCATGCAAAAGGTAATCCCACACCAAATTTCAAGAAATTTGGTGCAGCCAATCAACACACAGGGTACCTGGAAAACGACTATACAAAAGGGCCCATTTGTTGAAAAAGGCCCCTTTTTTTTTTTGATGAAATTGGCCTTATAGTGTTATAAACCTAACAACATGGTCTATTGTTTTTTTTTTGCTTTAACTTTAGTAACAGGTGGTATTTCCAAACTGTGGTGCCGCGGCACCCTGGGGTGCCGCGAGTTATATTTGCGAGTGCCGCTCTCTAACGAAATGTCTTCTCAGCTCAAGAAAATTATTGCTCAGAAAAAATAAAAAATGATTCAAATCTAGTGGTATTTTTTCTTCTTCTTAGCCTTAGACTCTTAGAGAAAAATAATATATATATATATATATATATATATATATATATTATAATATATATATATATAGTATATATATATATATATAATATATTTATATATAATATATTATATATATATAGTATTATATATATGGGTGCCGCGAAAAATTCTTGATGAGCTATGGGTGCCTTCACGGCACACAGTTTGAAAACCACTGCTTTAAGTAAAATTGTCTAAAAAATCAAAAAAAAACTTTTTGTTTATGTAAAAACGGGCCACTTTTTCATAAAATTTATCTAAAGGGCCCACTTTAATTCACCATTGTCTGTTAAACTAATCAAATAATAACCTAAAAACACAAAAAAAAATTCACTCTAGAGAGAGTTATAAGGGTGGGCCCTTATTTTTTTGCTTAATTTGAGGAAATTTACCTTTTTTTATTTTATTATTTTTTTTTATTTTAATTTTAAAAATATATCAACTTCTCATATTTAGTCACAAAAAAACCTTAAATAACAAAAAACCTAAAAACAAAAAAAAATTAACTCTAGAGAGAGTTATGAGGGTTGACCCAAATGGGATGGAATTGTTAAAAAATATGTTTATTATTGTCTTTTTTTTTTTGTGCTTCTTTTTTCATTTCACAGATCGAAAAAAAAATTCTTCCTATTTAGTCAAAAAAACCTTAAAAACAAGTAAAAAATAAAAATCACCAAAAAATTAAACTCTAGCAAATTATAAGGGTGGGCCCTTATTGTCATACACATGGGCCTTTTTTGCAAAACAGTGGGCCTTTTTTTTTTGTTCACTTCGAGTCTAAATATTTTTACAATTTTTAAGCAAAACAAAAAATTTATGTGGTAACATACATAGGACCTGCCATTCTAAGAACTTATTTTAAAACTCATATATATTAAATAGTTTAGTAGTTATTGCAAAAATTAACATTTTGGGCCTTTTTATGTAACAGGACTTAGATATATATCATATATATATACTATAATATATATATATATATCCTTTATATTAGTATGGTATGTTGTATATATATATATATTGTAAAGTAGTGAGGTTATGGTCTGGAATAAGAAGTACCGTAAATGGAGGATACTTTGACACATTGACACCCTATTGGTGTGTGCCAAAATTTTTGTTACTAACAAAATCCTAAAGTTAAATATTCAAAATACTATTCATAAAGTATATAATACTCACAGAAAGTTTCAGGTCTGTAGATTGTCTGGGGTAGCGGCAGGGGTGGCTAAAAAGGGGGTGTCAAAGTTTACCCTTCATTTGAGGCAACTTTGACACCTGTGTGAAAGTTGCTCCACCAGGTGGGTTAGGTAGTTAATTATAGGTAAATTATAGTTAGTTCTGGTAAATTAAAGTGCTACAGTATGCTTTTTCTATTTAAAAAAAAAAAAAGAAGTAAAATAAGTGATAAAAATTTTTAAAAAAAATAAAAGAATCATTTTTGAACATATGGTACTGTACCATACCATAATCCCCAAAAGGTAGGTATGGTAGGGTGAAGTGAGGCAATGCCAGATTTAGCTTATTTGGTGTATTAATCTGGCAACCTTAGCCTTTTTTAAGCTACTTTTTAGTCTCTTTTAGCTACTTTTTAAGCTACTTTTTGTGTCTTAGCCTTTAATGCTATATATTAATATAGTCTTTTAGACTATGAAGTCACATTATGCTATCCTCTACCCTCCTTTGATCTAGCCTTTTTCTAGCTTTCCTAGCTTTATGGTCTGTGTTTGGTATCATTTCCTAGGTATCCGGGGCCGCTGAATTGAATGCCATGGTCGTTGAGTTGATTGGTAGGAGTCCCTAAGGTACCAGGTTATTTTTAGGGGTGTCAATGTTACCCCACCACCATCAAAAAACCCCATGTCAAAGTAACCCCAATATATTCAGAGGTCAAGTTTAACATAACCATAATTAATGTCCATCATATTGTGCCAGATTATTATTCTTAACCCTCTAAATAACACGTTTGCTTAAATAAAGTTTTTGTTTAAACTTTTCAGTTTTGTGATATTACATGATTAACATATAGAGGTGGAAAATGGAAATTTTCAAAAAAAATTTGAAATCTTTCCATAACTTTCTACATAATCATTTGTCCTTTATATAACCATTACAGAACCTTTCCTTATTCATTGCTGCACAAATGGTGTATTCAAGTGCGTTTTCTCATTTTTTAATTTAAGATAGGACTACAAATGCGATAAGGCTGCAAAGTGTCAAAATTGCCATATTTTGACAAAGCTATCCTCATTTTACGGTATAATTATATCATATATATATATATATTAAGTATATATATATAGATATTATATATATAATATTGATTATATATATTTTATATTATATATATATTATACCATATATATATATATATATATATTTTATATATAAATATATATAATATATATATATATATATATATTATATATATTAAATATATATATATTATATGATATATATATATATAGTATATAATATTCTATATATATATATATTATATATATTATTTATATATTATTATATATATATATATTATATATATCAAAAACTCAATAGCCTACAGTAAAAGGGAATACATTTTTGGAATCCTGGTACAATTTTACATAGGAGAATTAAAAAATAAAATCAACATAAAAAAATTTATTGTTAATAATCATAGTAATATGATTAGAGAGCCTTTACAGACCTTTTATTGGTTACTTGTTAATAATAAATAGACTTTCTATTAAAATTGGCTTTTTTTTTTTACTAAAGAATACCCCAAGGGTATACCGCACCGCTGCAGGAGGTCAGGGTCTCTTTGCTTTCCGGGGACTACAGAGTAGAACTAATTCCCCCTCCGGGGAGGGTCTCCGGAAGCCCCGCTCTTTGGTTTTGGGTGTCGGGGGGTTCCTCAAGCCCTCCCCTACAGGGTACTTGGAAAACGTCCCCCCCTTTGTTCCCCTTCGGCTCGAGCCCCTACATTGTCGTGTAATATATTTTTATAAATAAATATTATATATATTAAATATATAAAATTTATACTATCATATATATATATATATATATACTATATATATATATATATATATATATATTATATTATATATATATATTATAATATATACGGTATATATATATATTATATATTATATATATATATATATATATATATAATATAATATATATATATTATATATATATATATCTATATATATATTATATATATATTATATAATATATATATACTATTTATATATTAGGGATGGGCCGGATAGTGATTTAGCCGGATAGCCGGATATCCGTCATCCACCAGATAAGATTCATAGGTGTAAATCTGTTATGATACTATTAACAACGTTATTACGTTACATGTATCGATATTATGAGCTGTTTTGAATAACCATTGTTTTCTTCAACTTCTTCCACATTCACGTTGAAAACTATTTGTTGGTACCATTGACTCTTTAATTGGTACATTGGTGGAAACGAAGAACCCGTATCAAAAATGTCCGAGAGGAAGAGCCAGCTCATTTTTTATGTGCATTTCACAGAGCCATAAAAAATATATCATCCATTCGACATTCCGCATGTTTGTGCGCGGTTTTCGTATTGCGTGTGCGCAGACACCAACCTAACATATCCATCCTCCTTAATGAATTAAATAATCAACACTTATTATATCGTACACATTTTCCATATTTAAACATCCGTACGTGATACAACTGCTGTAAATGAACTCTGAGAACACCCGTATATCATCATATATATATATATATATATATATATTATATTATATATATATATATATATATATATATATATATTATATATATATATTTAATATATATAATATATATATATAGTATATATATATATATATATAAATTATAATATATTTATATATATATATATATATATATATAATATATCTGAGGGGGCGTTCCGCAATTAAAGTCCTCGATTCGGCAAATGCGGAATAACCAAAATAAATGCGTAATTGCGATTGCGTATTTCAAAAAATGTTGCGAATTGCAGTTCGGAATGTATATCATTCCGCAATTTATTCGTCAATTATCGAAGGACTATCAAAAAATCGTGGATTTCAGTGCGACATCGCCAACCATTTATAGTCCACAAAAATATTTACAAGTTGGCCATCTTTGTAGCTCTGGCATCAACACCGACAAAATCGGTACATTTTGCATTCAGTATTTTTAAGTTTTTGTACATAAGCATAATTTAACAAAACCTTAAAGGCTTTAAATGCATGAATAAAAGTTTGGGAAAATTTATTCTTTTCTTTTAATACATAATTTTCTTAGCTTAGTTTCAATGCAAAAAAATTATGAAACGTGTCGACCAAATTTCGATAAAATGTTTTTGTACATACTTCATGATGAATAAAGTAAATAGAACATTGGTACCGCAACATGAAAGTCTACACAAGTATATATTATATATATATATTATATATATATATATATATATATATATATATATTATTATATATAATAATATATATATAAATTATATATTATATATATATAATATATTATTATATATACTATATATATTTTCAATTATTTTGACAAATATTTCCGCAGAAGGAGAACCTACTAGGGAAGTAACTATCCGGTTATCCGGGCCGGATACCGGATAGCAAGAAACTTGGCCGATATGGCGGATACCGGATAGTTGGCCGAATATCCGGCCCATTCCTAAATAATTATATATATTATTATATATATATATATATAATTATATATATTATATATATATATATATATATACTATATATACTATA
>JABUQX010040005.1:12500-17949 GCA_015478945.1 Trachelipus rathkii | reverse complement strand
AAAAAAATAAAAAAAATTCTTTATTTAAAAGAAATAATTTTTTTTTTAACTAAAGAGTACCCCGAGGGTAAATAGCAAAGATGGAAAGAGTCGGGTGCTGGTCGGCCTATAGGTGGAAGACGGGGGGGACTTCGTCCCCCCTCTGTCCCCCAACGGCTCCAGCCCCCTATAAATACAAATATAGCTAAAGGAGATCCATGATTGGGTCTTTTTTAAGTTGATCTATATGATATTTCCATGTGAACGTTCCTAGATAACGATTAAAAAGATGACTCTGATTATACCTTTCATCACACAAAATAAATAAATAATATATATATAATTATTATATATATAATATAATAAATATATAAATATATATATATATATACTAATTATATATTCATATATATTATATTATTATTATTATATAATATATAAATATATATATTAAATATAAAATAATCATTATATATATATATCAATATATATCTATATATATCACCTATATTGAACTATATATTGACTAATGGGTAAGTTCAAAATACAATTTACAATGTATAGTTATTTATTATTTTAATAGGCATATTAAATCCAAAAACTAACGGGATATTTATATTCTCTTGTTTAAATTTCCCTTCAAAATTTGCTGTGGCCGGTAAGAATTTCAAGTGCAATAACCATAATATATATATATATATATATTATTATATAATAATTAATATATAATAATTATATATAATATATTATTTATATAATAATTATATATATATATATATATAATATTAATATATATATATACTATATAATATATAATATATAAAACGGAGCTTTTCATATTTGTTCTGCTTGAAGTTTTTCTATGAAGAAATCACCTTTTCCTACGACCGCTTTCAAATTTTAAACATATTTCCTACTAAACATTTTTATACTAAAAACTAGTATTTTTTTTTTTCAGATAAACAATATGCCAAACCTAAATGTTCCTAACAAAACGCATGGTGTGTCTTTACATTGCACCTCGTACCAATGCTCTTCCCTTTTCGTTTTAGAAATATCGTAAACAAAAACGTTTCCTCAATATAATATCTTGTATTGTATCTTTTATCTATAACGACTCAATAGGAACATTTTTTAAAACCAAAGAAAGCATTTTTATGAGCTGAAACTTTGACATGGTTTATAAATAAATGTGGCCACTATAACGTCAATTATGTAATTCAAACTAGACTACAGCTGAAGATGCGAGCCTTCAAGCACATGACAATTTCCTTTTAAGCTAATCTCCACATCTCTCAACCAGAGAATGCAGCCATCAGAGATCACTCGGATATTATAAAGAACCCTATATCTCTTCGGAACTTCTACATATGAGTTGAAAATTTATAAATCTTCATTCGTAAAAACACTTAAACCTATTTCTTTTCTTTCTCACTTCACATTACCTGAACTCTCTCTACTCTCTCTCTCTCATCTCTCTCTCTCTCTCTTGCTCTCTCTCTCTCTCTCTCTCTCTCTCATCTCATCTTCTCTCTCTCTCTCTCTAATATATAATATATATATATATAATATATATATACATATATACATTATAATAATTTATATATATTATATATATATCATATATATATAATATATATATATATATTTATATATATATATATATATATTATATATATAATATATAATATATATCTCCCCTACATGGGAGATGGTAAATAAATATATTATTATAATATATATATTTAATATATAATATATTTATTATATATTATATAATAATATATAATATATATATACATATATATATACATATAAAGTGAGTGGCAGCTACTACTATACCACTATATACCTTCGACCTATAATACTCAGTACGTCCTATATATATATATATATTATAATATATATATATATATATATATATAGTGACACTCTTCGGTTATTACGAACTCACGATCAGTTATCTGTGAATCCAATAATATTTCTTTCGTTATTTTTTTTTACATTGATTTCTAAGTATACATAATCCCATAATAAATCAAATTTAAGTGGATAAACGGCCCACCCCCCCCCCCCCCTCACCCCCCCCCCCCCCCCCCCAACCCCTCCCCCCCCCGACCTGATTCAAAAAAATATATAGGACCTTTTACGTATTTCAACATCCTATATTTATTTTACTTTTATTTTATTTTATTTTTTTACTAAAGGAATAACCCAAGGAAAGTAAACCGCAAAGATAGCAGGAGTCGGGTCTCTCGGCTTCCCGGTGGACGATACAGGGTAAGACTATTTCCCCCCCTCCGGGAGGGTCATCCGGAACCCCGCTCATTTGAGTATTATGGGCATGTCGCGGGGGGGTTCACTCCGCCCCTCCCCTACGGAGGTATGGAAAATGTCCCCCCTCCTGTCCCCCGTCGGCTCGAGCCCCTAAATTTTTTTTTTTTTTATTGCGCTATTTTTTTTTAGTAATATTTTTTTTACATTATACATAATAATAAGCACTATATACGCTGAATTCCAAAATATGTAATGAACGTTTTTCTGTTAAGTGTCCGTTACTTTTGAAGATATTTAATTTACTGAAAAAAGTGTTGTTTTTTATGGTGTGTGAGAGCTTGTGTAAATAAGACATTTATACGCTGATTCCAAATATGTAATTGGTATTTAGCTATGTAGTGGTTACTTTTTACGAGATATTTCATTTTTAAAACAATATTTTACAAAAATGTGATTTTTAAAAATTATTTTAACTAAGGAGATACTTCAGAAACTTTAATTGAATCATGTCCGTACACTGAAAGTCATGTGTTGGTTATCATATTAGTAAGCAATATATTTAAAAAAAAAATAAAAAATTCCAAAACTGACCATTGTGTAAAACAGAAAACTGGCCATTTCTATTATTCCGAATAAGATAATAAAGTTATTGGGGGACTTTATTATAGCTATAGGTATTATTAGATAATGGATACTATATATAGATGACTTAAATTATAATATTCTACTAATATATATAATATATAATTATATATATATATATATGATATATCATATATATATATATATATAATATATATAGTATATAATATTTTCTTATTATTTTTGTTTTTACCTTGATCCAAAATATTTCTTTGTTTTTATCTTTTGATGATTTATCACGAACTACTTCTTGGCGGAACGGACATCTAATTGAACCGACTGTAAAATTTCAAACCACATCTTTTTTTGGAACACTTTTGTTTATATTTTTACATTTAACATACATATACACTAAATCTTATCAATTGGATTAAACTCTAGAACGATCATTTTTTCGGGTGTTGTTTTTTCTGTATTGTCATGTATACTCTTGTATCATTGTTTACGGGTTTTCATTTTTTCCCAAAACCTAAATATTTTTGACATTTTTTCGTATCAACATTCATTAACCGTGCATTATTGTGCCGTTAATAGACCCATCGATGTATAATTATCAGTCTGAAGTCAATATTCAGAAAAAAAAATCGTAAGAAGTTGTGAATGAAACGAAAAAATATCAAAAACTTATAATGTTTGAGAAAACAAATGAACACGCCAGAACATGAACTACAGCCAAAAAAAAAAAACCCACACCGAAAACTGACTTTCTCATATAGAGGTAAGAAAAAGCTGCCGGTTTTATGCCTGTTTATCCTCAATCAAAATTGTCCTGAAAATTACAGAATTTTATGCCATTTTTAAGGTCGGGAGAGCCTAAAATTGGCGGTTCCCAAACATCTCAAAATATTGATCTCCCCTTTTGTTTATTTTAATATCTAAAATTGTAATCAAATGATATATACTATATAACTATATAATATATATACTATATATAAATATACTATATAAATTATATATATTATAATATATAATATTATATATATTATATATTATATTATAATAATAATAATATATAATATATAATATATATATATATATATATATACTTATATATATAATAATATAATATATAATATATATATATATAATATAATGACAAAAGTGGAGCGGGGTCTCTGAAAAAAAAGCATATTATAATATATATAATATATATATATATAAATATATATATATAATATAATATATATATACTATAATATATATATATATATATATATATATATAATATCTGATAGAACACACATATATATATATATATATATATATAAGTATCACAAGATAAAACTCTCACAAATATATATACAAATGAATAGCGATGCCTCTGGAAAAAAAAAAAAATATGGAACCCAAGCCACTTTTTTTCGCGTGGGGAAATATTTTATTTTTTTTGAGAGATCTTTTTAAATTTTTTTTCAGAGCAGGGGGGTTTTGAAGGGTGCAGGGAAAAAATATTTTTATCTTGAAAGGGCCCCGGGGATTTTAAATTTTGGTTAAAACATTATAACACTTTTTGGGATTACATTCGATTTTTTCCGTTGCGTTGCCAATTTTAAAAATTTCGACATTGAGACTGTCCTTTTATGCTAAAGAAAATATATTTTTTTTATGGTAAACTTAAAAAATGTTATTATATATATATATATATATATATATATATATATATATATTATATATATATTATAATTATATATATATATATATATATTATATATATATATAATTTACATATATATATATATATATATGAATTATATTAATATATATATATATATATATATATATATATATATATATATATATTATAATAAAGATATATATATTATCTATATATATCAGTATATATATATCGTATTCCATTTTTTTTTTTTTTTTTTATATTAGATATATCGAACTACACCGATATATCAACTCTTTCATATACACGACGCTCTTCCGATATTATATATATATATATATATATATATATATATATATATAATATATAATATATATATATATATATATTAATATATAATATTATATATAATATATAATATTATATAATATATACTTATATATATTAGAGTTAGATGTCTAAAGCTGACATGTAACTAGAGAACAACAGCACCTACAGTAAGGCATACACATTGTTGCATATGCATTGGCCCCCCCCCAACTGGGAAAAAAAAAAAAAAAAAGACTTTGACCGCAAAAAATAGGGCGGCAAACCTGAGTGTTTAGGGTGTTTTAAAACTAACGAAATACCCACGGCAGACCACCCCGATGTCAGGAGTCGGGGGTCCTCTCGGCCTCTAGGTGAGAAACATTACGGGGGGACTAGTCCCCCCTCGGGGATGGTCTCCGGACCCCCGCTCTTTGGTCTTATGGCGGTAGTCATCGGGGGGTTCCTCCGGACCGAATCCCCTCCGGGTATAGAAACATCACCCCCTCCGTCCCCCATCGGCTCAAGCCCCTATAATAAGGGTATAAACTCCATTTTTCAGTGTGGGCTGCGAGACGGCCCGCTATATGCCTGATATATATATATTTATATATATAATATATATATATA
>JABUQX010040005.1:0-10000 GCA_015478945.1 Trachelipus rathkii | reverse complement strand
AAAAAAAAAAAATATACAAAATTATATTTTTAATTCAATTTTAAGATCTACTAGAGTCTAGTAGATCTTAAAATTTTTTAAGTCTAGTTAACTAGTAACTAGACAGTATGATTGAGCATTCGTGGGTGATAGTTGAATTCAATATTTTAAAAAAATCTATATTTTTTTAAATCAATCGATGTTTTAATATTCCTATAAGCAACTTTGAAAAATGTTGTTAACAAAAAATTGCCAAATGTACGATATTTTTATAAGCAACATTCATTCGTTGTTATATATTTCTTTTTACGCTCGAAAAATCAGTAAGTTTATGACAAGTTTGGTTAAGTAGACAGATTTACTGTGTATAATTAACAAAACTTATCATAACCTAAACTTAATGGGTCCTAAAACGAATTTAAAAAAGAAAAAATATTGGTAGATGGAGTAAATTTATATATGAGAGAGGTTTGGCACAAACTGTTTTAGTACTTGTACATGGGGCCGAAAGATAGATAAAAAAACCGATTATCTGAAAAAATATCGATATTTCGTCAGAATCTGTTGAACTCAACTTTTACCCCCATTCGTGTTGTTATTGTGTGTTTCTTGTGATATTTTCGCATTTTTAAATATAAAATTAACACTGGTGTTTTATATTTACCTTTTGCTTATCAAATCCAATTGCTTGAATCGATTTTTAAATATTTAACGAATCACCAATACTGCCGGATATTAGTGACGAAATGAATTAGAGATAAAAAAAATATTTAATATAAAATGTCGAAAACTTCAAATAATAAATAATATTGAAGTACAAAAACTTATTAAGCATATACTTTTCATGCAGTTTATATTAGAAGGCATGCCCTAGCCACCTAGCAGGCCTAGCCGCCTAGGCCCTAGAGAGCCTAGCCTATTGTTTCTCCCATCAATTCCACCTCAAACCGGAAATGCAAAAACAAATTAGCAATTCTGAAGCTCAAAAAGTGAGTATTATCAATAAAACTAACCAGTTTAAAAATAACTGTAGTTTTAGCGGTGAAACTTACCAAAGCACCCGCATGATATCTCGAAAACTACGATAGGTACAAGAAAACTAATAACATATTTGGAATCAGCGTATGAAATTTGTATGGAAAATGAAATAAAATATTAATTTTTTATTATTTTTTTGATATCTCTAAAACTACGATAGATACAAGAAAACTAATAACATACTTGGAATCAGCGTATGAAATTTATATTGAAAATGTCAACTTTTTTTTAATTTTCATTTTAAAATTTTTTTTTTAACTAAAAGAATACCCCCCGGGCAAACCGCGAAGATGCAAAGAGTCGGGGTCTCTCGGCTGAATCGGGGACGACGGGGGGGGACTTCGTCCCCCTCTATCCAACCGTCGGCTCGAGTTCCTCCCCCCCAAAAAAAATAATAAAAATAAAATTCCATTTTCCATACAAATTTCATACGCTGATTCCAAATATGTTATTAGTTTTCTTGCACACCTATCGCAGTTTTCGAATATAAAAAAAACAAAAAAACAAAAAAAAATTCCAATTTTCCATACAAATTTCATACGCTGATTCCAAATATGTTATTAATTTTCTTTTACCTATCGTAGTTTTCGAGATATCATGCGGTGCTTTGGTATGTTTGGCAGTTTTAGCCTTATATATATATATATATTTAATATATATATATATATATTATTATATATATATATATATATATATTATATATATAAAAATATATATATATATATATAATAATATATATATATATAATATTACTATATATATTATATTATATATATATATATATAGCTGTCAGCCATCCGGAAAGCCAGGCATGTAACTAAAAAAACTATAATAGGTACAGCGAAATAAATATTTTTATAATCAGGAGACATTTTTTACCGAGAAATTAAAAAAAAATAAAAATAAAATAACGCTTAAAAAATATAAAATTGTTAAAATGATTTGAAAAACTTTACAGTTCTTCTGTTGATAAACAAAACGAAGAAGCTGGAGTAGTCGGAGGGAGCGTGAAAGTTGCCAAATGTTGAATTTATTTCTCTTTTTAAAACGAACCAAATACCCCGCGGAAACAAGAACCTGATGGTTAGAGTCGGGTTTCTCGGAAGCCTAACCGGGACGACGGGGGAGGACTTACGATCCCCCCTCATGTCCACTCGTCGGCCTCGAACTCCCTAAAGAAGGATACTAAAAGAAAAACAATATTTTCCAATTTAATTAAATAAAAGACGACCATTGGCAACTTTCTCTCGAGACTGCAGCTTTCAACGTCTTTCAAGTCAATCAGAGCCTGCACTTTTTACTAATATTAAGTTATGGAGTTATTAATTAAATATATAGAATAATTTAATTTTTTTTTTTATTTCTGCGGTAAAAATGTGATCTCCTTGATTAAAAATAATAAATATTTATTTTTCGTGATATTAAGTTTTTACGTAACATGACCTGACACTTATTCAGGGATGCTGGCCTATTATATTTATATATATCACTAATATATATATAATAATATAAATATATATATAATATATATATATATATATATATATATTATAATATATATAAATATACTATATATATATATATAATATATATATTATACTATATATATATAATAATATATATATATAATATATATATATAAATATATATATATTATATATATATATGGACCTTTTCTGCTTTACGCTTCCGTCAGTTTTGAATTATTTTGTTTTTGTTTTTTTTAATAAATTTCTAGTATATGATCCTAACAATCAATTTAATTGGTAACGGACATGATTCAAAAATATATAGGACCTTTTACGTTTTACGACTCCATCAGTTTTATTTTTTTATTTTTTAAAGCTAAAGGAATACCCAAGGGTACCCAATGTTTGAAATAATCGAAAAAAATCGATTACATCGCTCGTTCGATATATATTGGTTAACATCCTTTTAAAGGACAAGTTCCTATATATATAAAGGAACTTGTCCTTTAAAAGGATGTTAACGATATATATCGAACGAAGGATATAATCAATTTTTTTCGATTATTTCAAGGCAATAGAGCGTCAGAGTTGACAAAAACAGTTTTTTTTTTTTAACTAAAGGAATACCCATGATTAAATCGCAAAGATGGAAAGAGTCAAGGTCTTTCAGCCTCAGCGGGGGACGACGGGGGGGGGGACAAACCTCTCTCTCTCTCTCTCTCTCTCTCTCTCTCTTCTCTCTCTCCTCTCTCTCTCTCTCTCTCTCTCTCTCTCTCTCTCTCTCTCTCTCTCTCTCTCGTCTCTCTCTCTCTCTCTCTCTCTCTCTCTCTCTCTCAATACGTAAAAGGTTTTCTACAAAAATTATATGCAAACTTATACTTCCAGAAAAAAAATCACACAAATCCTATTAGCTACATAAAAAAGAGCTCTCGTTCATTGTAGGCTTACTTGCAATATAGAGCCTACTTGCATAATCCATTTTTTGGTATATTAAACATATTAATTAATGGTTCAAGTTTGTTTTCCATTTCTTTTCCGCCATGCATTAAATTGAAACTACCTTATTTAATAATAATAATAATAATAATAATAATAATAATAATAATAATAATAATAATAATAATAATAATAATAATAATAATAATAATAATAATAACGATAATAATAATAATAATAATAATAATAATAATAATAATAATAATAATGTCTTTCTTCCATTCATGTTTATTCAGTTTAACTAACATTTCTAGCTGTGCTTTCATCCGACATAATGAAATTAAATTTTGGCGATAGGCCTAATTAATTTTGTTGAATATTCAATCGCTGTCCAAAAATGGAACAAAAATCTAAAAGCCTATTGAATTTTTTTCCCTTAACTTGTAGGCCTATTGAATATTTTTTCCGTTAACTGATTATAGAGACAGTAAGAAGCCACATGGGTCTAACGAGATTGTCCCAGTCAACTAGAGTAAATAAGCCCTGCCCAATCGCCAACATGCTCATTCTAAACCCATACAGCACCCTTGGACCTAGCAATAGCAATATCTTACATAGTATACACTATACACCAACTAGGTCACTACCAAATTCAAAAACCATAACTAATAAAGCCGTGTTCGTTTTTGCATTTGTGCTAAAAAAATGTTTAAGTTTTCGTTCGTTTTCGTCAACCTTAGCGCAAAATCGTAAAAAAAATGCTCTTCAAACGTAAGGAATTTCTTTAATTCTGTAAGGTTGCTATTTTATACAAAATTTTATTCTACTATTTACACAGAATTAGGGACATTTTTTTTACGTTTTTCGTGAGCATTTTTTACGATTTTGCGCTAAGGTTGACGAAAACGAACGCAAACTTGAGCATTTTTTTTACCACAAATGCAAAAACGAACACGGCTTAAGGTACAGCTGGAGAAATTAGTTCCTGAACAGTTTTCTTTTCAAATATTTTAAAATATGGAAAATATGTTGTGTACCCATTGATGCAACATACTTAGTCGTTGCCCATGACCAACGTGAGTTCGCTACGGTAAGCTTTATTCCTTCTATTTGTCAGGCAACACAATAGTTTGCCTCATGGTTGCCAACATAAATGCGAAATATATGTTAGGGCCATTATTATTGCACACTACATAGTGTTGCCATCGACAACGATGACGTTGCTAGCGTAACTTTTACTTCTTTATGGTCATGGCACCAACAATAGTTTGCCATCCATGGTTGCCAGCATATGGCGACATTTCATAGTTGGCAACCAGTGATCCAAACGCTATAGCGTTGCCATTGACAACGTGGGTTTGCTAGGTAAGCTTTATTCTTATTTCCATGGCAACACGAAATATTTCCACATCATGTTGCCACACAGTATATTCAGAATGATTAAAATATTTGCAAGAAAAAAATTGTTCAGGAAACTCTTTTCTCAGCCTGTACCATGCAGAAGCACAACTACAAGCTTTAATCAGTATTTCATGATACACAACATAAATGAAGAACCAAATTTTGGAGCTTTCCGCATATAAGGTATGATTAAGCTAAGTATTTCACTTAAAGGCGTCTAATCCATTTTTTCCGTACCGCTGATGGCCGCTCGATAACTTTTTGAAACTCTTTTAGAATCTTTGCATGGGCGTTAATGTTATCCCTGGACAGTTCAAAACCACCATTCGTTTTTGTAGATTTCACTCTGTTGTAACAGGGTGATGCACCAAATGTCTTGACGCAGTGGAGCAAAATCTTATCCACTTAAATAAGGTCAACATTTTCAAGTCATATCTCCATATTGCGATAATTCGTTATACCCAAAATTTAATTTAATAGTGATTCATTTATTTTTGACCATTAAATGATATTTATGGGACAATAAGTAATTTTGGGGGGAACAATATAATGATCATATTTAAATTATATATTACACTTTTTGCATGGACACTTAAATATTCCCATCATAAAATTTTCCTTTAGAATTTTTTTTCTCTTAAAAGAGGAAAATAATTTCACGATATAAAATTTTGTGTGGTGATACATACTAAAGTAGGGTTTAAAGAAAAAGTTGACGTTGGTTCAGTTATTGTCACAAAGATTTACAGTGGTGCTCAAAAATCCATTTTTCGGCAATCGGTACACTTTGAACCTAATATCCTCTGATCAGGGTAAGTGCTAAAATCTTAGATTTTCACACTCTATATACTACCTAGCTTGCTTCCTTCACCGGTTATATGACTTTGCGTATTTGCTTGTTTGTTAAGAAATACAGGCCCAATTACACAAACTGCCAAAAAAATTTTTTTTTTTTAAGTTGTGTCATGATAGCTATTATTATAGTTTATTATAGTTCAAGATCATACATAGTCAAATGAAATAGTTGCTGCATCAAGGATAAAACCAAATTCTCACTGTTAAAAAAAATTTAATTTTAAGGTTAATATTAGTGATGGGGCAAATCTCAAAAGTCACCATTATATTTCTAAAATTTCATGGGTCAAAATTTTTGAAAGAAAAGAAAGACAGACAGCGTGCTTTAAATGTGATAAGATGGGACTGATTTTGCCGAGAACTACACGTACGTAGTTCAAGACGAATTTCAAGGGTATCATTGGGTCAATGACCAAGCTACTTTGCACCCATTTGTTCTATATTTTAGAGATGAAAATAGTAAATTAAGAAGTCACTCTCTCTGTGCTGCTTTAAGTAACTACTTAGAGCACAACACATTTCCAAACATATGTAGTAAAATATATTAAACATAATTTGCCTAAAGTTGAAAAGCTAGTATATTTTCAGATGGAAGTGGTAGCCAGTATAAGAATAAAAACATTTATCGTATCACAATCTTGCCGATCACCAAAAAGATTTCGCACCATATAAAAGCTGAATCGGCAATTTCTTTGCATCTTGCGACGGGAAAAATGCCTGTGATGGGGTTGGAGGAACAAACAAAGCGCAATTAAGCAAAGTCAGCTGTACAAAAGCACAAACTAGCACACAAATTCTTAATATTGACCAATTATTTTCATTCTGCAAAGAGGAAAGATAAGAGGAATCAACTTATTTTCTCGTAAAAAGAAGAAGGAATTCATGAACACATTGAAAGACTTAAAACCGAAGATATCGAAAATTGTTTGAGGAATTAAGCCGGGAAACAAAACTTTCAGAATTCTTTCCACTTTCAGCAGAACTCAATTAGGTGCCTATCCACACCTCCACGCCCCATCAAAAAAATGCGTTTACGAAGACCACTGTCGTCAGCCAAAATGTTTTCATTTAGTGGTAGAGATAAATGACCCGTAGCTTGCCGTATTATGTGACAATGGTGGATTGGGAAAGGTAAAAGAAATAAGTGTGGAGAACGAAGATTTTTTACATATATTTTTCATCATCCTTCCGGACCCAGAACTTCTTCAAGATGTCCAGATTGCGTCGGGTAGCGACTCCTAATGAAAAACTATTATTTTACGAAAACTTGTCTGGCGCTTTGAAATAAAAATTGTTCATTAAACAGGCACGAAATTCAATCTCAAACAAGTTTCCGAAGAAATCTCTCTTTTTCTGAACAATCACAGGATACCAGCGCAACAGTACATAATTTATTATATATATTATATTATTATATGGTATGATAGATATATGTATATATATATCACCTATCTAACTACATATTATACATATTATATATATAGTATAACTTTCATTACTCCTATTTTATTAATATCATATATACCAACCGGTTATATGTATCTATTAGTTTTTATTTAAGGTCTTTTTTTCTGATCTTAGAATATAATATGATATTATATAATATATATATATATATATATATATATTATATTTATATTATTCTATTATATATATAATATATATATTATATCTATATATATATATATAATATATGTATTATATATATATATATATATTATATATATATATATATATAGATAAATTTTTCAAAAGTTGATTAGTTAATTTTGTTCATTTACAGTAGATATAATGCTACATTCTTATGTATATTAACCCTAAAAATAAATGTTTTTTTAACATTGTTTTCATTTCTCCTTGACGCCACACTATTTCATTTTTTGTGTATGTGTTGCTCTTGCAACATATAATAATTATATAATTAGCTTCTTCGTACAAACTTAAAAAACTTTTTTTCTTTTCTTGGCAGTTTTGAATGCCTGCTATCCTTCTCTAAACAACGCAAAACCAAAGTCAGCCTTATTACAGAGTGAAGGACAATCTATCGGTAGTAGTATAATGTGTGAAAATTTACAAGATTTTTCGCACTTACCCTATCGAGAGATTCTAAGCCGTTCAAGTTACGATTTTCCAGAAAAATTGATTTCGTTCGCGACCACCCTGTAAATTTTTTAAATCATTTTACCAAACTTCAAATAAGATTAAGTTAAAACCCTACTTTCAGTTAATGTATCATCAACACATAAATTTTTATATCGCTTAAAATTAATTTCCCCTTTTAAATAATACACCCCACGACAAAATGGAAATTTATTTCGCACTTATTACACACAATTTTTCGGATCGTATTTTCATGTGAAATACTTAGCTTTTCCCAAAAAAAACCTTAAAGGCCAAATTGTACCTTAACGTATCCCTAACAAATCACTCTCTATGAACTTAAGGTATAAGAACATTACCATATCGCGAGATAGTGACCTTTAACACTGTACCTCTATGAAGTGACTAAATTTTGCTCCACCTGGTCCAACATTTTGGCTCACCCCTGTTACAACCAGAGTAATCTACAAAAACAATGGTTGGTCTTGAACTTTTCCAGGGATAGACAATAACGCCATGCAAATATAAACGTTTCAAAAAATGTATCGAGCGGACATACTTCCATTATTTTGACGCAAAAAATGGATGACCCCAATAAATTAAAAAAATGCTGTTAATGGAAACGTCTTCCGCGCTTCCGCGCATAGGCCGTCGGCAGCCAGCGGCTTTGTTCGTTAGGCCCATGTTTCCAAGGACCTTTCTCGATGGGGTCCGACTGACAGGATGCAAGTCTTTCCTGGGGGGAGGCTGAAGGTTTTTTTCATTATTAAAAAATGGGTAATTATTTTAATAGGATTGAAGAAAAGAAATTGATAAAAAAAATCTTTTACAATTAAAAGTTAAAACATTAAATTCAACTAATTTTGCGTCGAGATGCTCAGAATCCTAGTATAAGAATATTTTTACTATACTATTATATATATATTATATGTCTATATACATTATATATCTATATAATATATACTATATAGTTATATATATTATATATGTATATATATATATATATATAATAATATACGTATATATATATCGGGATATATATATATATATATTATATATAATATATATATATAATATATATATATATATTATATATATATTATATATTATATATAATATTAATTATAATGTATATATAATATATATATTATATATATATATATACTGATTATCATATATTATATATATATATATTATATATATAACTATATATATAATTACATATATATTTATCCTGTACTATACTACTATATATATATAATTATATACTTATATACATTATAATACTTAATATATATATATATATATATAAATATATATATATATATATATAATATATACTTATATATATATATTATTAAAGTATCTAAATATATATATATAAAATATATAAAATATTATTTATTAAATATAAATATGTACTATTATATATATAATAATATATATATATATTATATACTATATATATATATATATATATATATATATATATATACTATATTATATATATCTATACTATATATAATTATTTATATATATATATATATATATATTTCCATTGGACAGCGATGCATGACAGATGATCCGCTATTTAGGACACACAAAGCTGACCCTGCTCCCTAAAAACAACTAGTCACTGTCCACTAGTACATATTAGGGTGCAAAGAGCACCCTAAATTTTACTGCCCCGCACACGCCAAATGCTAATTTTTTCGCCAGCCGCCACCCGGCACAAAACAACACACCACCACCCTCTATGTTTCAATGCGCTTCGCACCGCACATACACCACACCTCCTATATTTTCAAAAACACCCTGGATGGGTTGCACCACACCGCACAGCACCGTATCAATAAAAAGGGTAATTAATACATAGGTATAGGTATAATAGATCTGGCACATATCGAACGCACTGATTTCCGATATTTTTTTCGATATCGGATATAATGTCTTATTTAGTAATGGGACACATGAACTGATAGGTCAATGTATGATCTCCAATCAATTTCATTCATTCATTATGTCTTATAATTTTATTATATTATGTATTTTATTACTTATTATTTCTATATTATTATTATCATTCACCCTTATTCATTATTTTATTATTTTAATTACTTATCTCATTAACTTCCATTATTACATCTGTCAGTAGCTAGTCAGTAATAATAGGTAGTCGTCGTAATTTACATTTTTTTTGGTTCATTCGGGAAATATTTTCT
>JABUQX010040004.1:20000-21952 GCA_015478945.1 Trachelipus rathkii | reverse complement strand
AGACTTCGAGGACTTAATTCATATAGCTCATGGGATAATCTACGATATTTACACTGAAACATGTGGTTTCCCATATAATGCGGTATACAGAAATGCCTTAATAACATTTCAGCCAGGATACGTTTTACTTTTTCTTGTGGAACGCGAGTGAGTGGCTGTGAACCGAAATATCAGAAAAAAATGGTTTAGTGCAGCTGTAGTTGTATTTAGGCTTACCATCCTTTCGGATGTGTTGATCTCTGGAGAAACATTATACGATATTCAAATTTTAAATCAAATTCAAAATCAAAAATACTTAGAAGCTATAATTATTAAATATATTTAAAAATAAAAAAATTATATGTATGAATGTTATTTATTTATTTAATGTTCTTTTTTATTGGAAATTATATGTTATACACTTGAAAACATGTTTTACTGGCCCCCTTTATGTGCGCTTTGTTGTTTAAGATGTTGGGTCTGGCTGTTTATTCGTGCAGCCGTTGTGTATGTTAAGTATGTTATGTTCATAGTTTAGCTTACAGAGAATAAAAACTTTACTTTGTTTGTCTTACCCCTTAGGTATTATGCTGGTTAGGTTAGGTTATGCTAAATTTTTTGTTAAAATTACTATGTTAATGTAAAAATTAACATTTCGTGTTGGAGATAATGTTTGATAAATAGTACGAAATGGATTATGTTTTGATCGTTGATAGTTACTCTTACTGTTGATAAGTTTGCGATCTTTGTTAATGTTAGCAGGTTATTCTTACATAAGATGTGTCAGGCTTGTCGTAATATATTATATTCTTTATTCTGACCATGTTCGGGGGCTTTCTTAATGTTGAAAAACTTTGTTTACGTTAGCATACTTTCGTTGGTTTGTATGATAATTACAGACAAGGTTATGGTAATTTTTTGTTAAATATTACCATTTTAATGTAAAATTAACATTGTATGTTAGAGACATGCTTGAGCAAGTCTGAATAAGTTACGTTTTTGAATGTTATGTTAGTATACTTTACTGTTGTTAAGTGTGAACTTTGTTAAGTTGACTGTTTTATTCCTGGTTTAAGATGTGCTAGTTTTGTCGATTGTGGGTTATATTCATGGTTCAGATGATGCTAAGTAAGCTTTATTTAATGTGATGTTACTGTGTCAGTGTAAGGTTAACGTTAATGATGATAGAGATATTGCTTGAAAAGTAAGAATTATGTTACGTTGTGTGCCGTGTTAGTTACTGTTACTGTTGTTAAGTGTGGAACTTTGTTAATGTTGACTGCCTTTTGGATTCTTGTGTAAGTTGTGTTAGGTTTGTATTTGTACATTATTTTCTTAGTCATGTTACGTCATGTTAGCTTTATTGATGAGGAAAACCTATATTATGTTAGAGCTATATTTCGTTTGTCAGTAGATAAATTAATCCAAGTTGTGATACATTTTTGTTTTAAATGTTTACCTGTGAAGTGTAAGGGGTTAACGATAATATGTTAGAAAATGTGAATAGCCGGTACGTCTTTGGATGTTATGCTAGTTACTTTACTGTTGTAAGTAAACTTTGTTAACGTTAACGGTTTATTCCTGTTTAAGATGTGTCAGGTTTGTCGCTGTGTATTATATTCATAGTTTAGATGATGCTAAGTAAGTTTTATTAATGTGAAAAACTTTTGTTACTGTTGACATATATTGATTGATCTTTTGTATAAAGAACTTGATTTTATGTTTATCCAAAATGATACATGAATACTCAAATGTGACTTGAATAATAGATCAATAGATCAATAGATCAAGGATAGACAGGAGGGTGGTTGGATGGTGGTTTGATTTACTGATTTATACTGATTTACTGCTTTAGCGTATGTAAAAACGTTTACAAATTTTATAAAAAATATATGACCTTAAATCAATTAGATCATAGATCACAACTGAATAGGAGGGTGACAGGACGATAGATGGATGGTGTTTGATTTACT
>JABUQX010040004.1:2500-15000 GCA_015478945.1 Trachelipus rathkii | reverse complement strand
TGCTGGGTTTTCAGCAGTATTGATGTAAGCATAAGAAATGGATACTTTATACTCTTGTTCAACTTGATTTTTGATTTGATAAATTTCTTTGAGCCTATTGTTAACAAAAATATTTTTATTTTTTGCCTTTCCAGACAGGAGCCATGAAAGGACAATTTGAGCATCTACAAACACCTTTATGTTTTTGAACTGAACATTAGAAAATTCTGATAATATTGATTTGATACATTTGAAAAATAAGAACACAGATAACAACTCTAAAGAGGGCAAAGCCCTAGTTTTGAGGGGGCCACCTTGGCCTTTGAGAATATTAAATTAGAACCTTGACCTATACTATAAACGACAAAACCATAACAAGAGGATGAGGCATCACAAAATACAAATAAAGAGTTTGAGGGAGAAGGTGAGAAAGCACACCTTTCAATTTCAATATTATGTAATTTATTTAAATCTGAACATAGTGAAGACCAGGAAACTAAAACATCAGCAGGGACCTTTTCATCCCAATCGAGACCTAATTGCCATAATTTCCTAATTAGTAACCGACCTCTTAAAGTTACGGGTAAAAAGATATTTAAAGGATCAAAAACCTTGGACACAGCAGATAACAACAATCTTTTGGTATTTGCATCAGCATTTACTGAAAATTTTGCTAGTTTTAACTTATCTGTAAGAGGATTAAAAAGATAGCCAATAACCCTTATCTTCTGATTCCTGATGTTGAACTATTCTACCCTCTTCTTCCATAACAGTTCTTAATTGATCATTATTAGAGTCCCAACTTCTAAGATGGAAACCACCATCTTCCATTCTTTTGTTGCATTCATAATAAAGTTCTTTTAAATGTTGTAGATCATTGCCACTAATAATTAAATTATCAACAAAAAAATTATTTAATAGAATCTGAGTACATGCATCATCCTCATAAGACTGAGCATGATGCTTAATGATATAATTGAGGATGAAAGGTGAGGATGTGAAACCAAAAACAATGGTTGAGTATCGATAAGCCTTTAATTGACCATTACTTTTCAAAAAAAAGCAAAAGCGATTGCGGTCTTCGATAGATTTTAACTTAATCTGAAGGAAGGCTTGTTTAATGTCTGCTAACATGACAAACTGATTTGATCTGAACCGGAATAAATGACCCAACAAGGAGGACATAAGATCTGGTCCAGTATAGGCTGCCTCATTTAGAGATGGTAAAGAATTAGTTTTAAGAGAACAGTTAAACACAGGCCTGACCTTTGTTGATACTTGTTCATCAGTTTTGATAACAGGTCTGTGAGGAACCCAAATATAATTTTTATACTCAGAGGGAGATACACTGAACTCTTCAATAATACCATCAGCTAATTGTTGCTGAAAGACATCATCATAGGCTTTAACTAAATCTTTACTTTCCAAATTTTTATGAACTCTATTAAGCACTGCAAGAGCAATGTTATAGTTTGATGGCAACAAGGGAAGTTTATCTTCAATCCATGGAAGATCTATATGATATTTTCCGTCTTTAAACTCTATACCACCTTTGAATTTTTCAATCTGTTTCAAATCATCTTCAGATTTATTATTATTCATACCTTCTATACCTAAGGACTCTAATTTGAACATGTTTTCTAATCCTTGCTCTACCTCAGAATTACTTAGTATGTGGCTTAAAGGATTAAAATAAGAATGTACAGGGTTTAAGACTGCATTAACCAAAGTATGGTTAACCTGCAATTGATTTTGATTTAGATTTTGATTTTGAATATGATTATGATTTTGAACAATTGATGATGGATTTGAAACTCTTATTTGATTATTGTATATAAAATTAGTAATATTTCCAAATGGAATAATAGAACCATCTCTTAACTTAAAAGCAGATCCACTCATACATTTAATCAATTCTAGTTTAGGGAAATACTCTATTAAATCGATGCCAATTAAGGCATCCAAATCGAAAAATGAGTTATTAGACTCTTTATAGCCAGAATCAGCCAATTTGTAAGATTTATTTTTTAAATTAATTAGAGCCTGATCTACGAACTTAATCTCGTAACTTAATTTAAGATCCTCATCAACCAAAAGAGGAAGGGTGAAACAAGACTGGTCCATATATACATCAAGAACAGTCTCTTTCAAAGTGCGGGTGCTAATACCTAAATAAGTTTTTATATCGTATTGAGTGCTTTGATGATTCTCTACAGATATATTGAGTTTGTCCAGCACTCTTTTAGAAAGGTAGGACCTCTGTGAGCCACAGTCGACTAGGCATCGAACTGAAGCCGAAACTTTACCCCTACCAATCCTTATAGTAATTGATGGCAACAAATATAAATTGTTGGTGCTTTGACTAAAACTAAGACATACATTTGTGAGGGTGGAACTTTTCCTTTGCTTACAAAGAGCTGTAATATGACTTCTTTTATTGCAAACTTGGCAACTAAAAGAAAGTTGCTCCTCAAGTCCAGGACACTGATCTGCAGTATGTTTAGTACTTGAACATTTGGGGCATAGATTTATTTCATTACACCTTTTAATTCTTAACTCATAAGTTTGATAAACATTGCAATTGGTCATCACATGACCTTGGGATGAACAAAACTTACATGATTTTGAATAACCTTTGATTTTAGAAGTGGAAGAATCAATACTATGAGAAGCTTCATTTCCACTAACTTCATTAGTATGAGTTTTGAAATTTTGCAAAGCAGAATTAGAATCAGGCCTATTAGATTTTAAGGACTCATTCGTCCTTTGATTTTCATTATTTTTAAATTTAAAATTAGTTTTATCCGAAGTATTTATATTTTTAAATTTTGAATAAGTATTATAGGGAGGGACTTGATTGAAATTTTGACCTTTATTATGATTTGACGTTTTAACAATATTTTTGATAACTTCATTATAACTATCGAATATTTGATTCAAATCAGGGTAATTAGTATTCAACTTGCGAGTAATTTCTTTGACTACCACATTAGGTAATTTTGATAAAACTATGTGGCTAAGTACTACTAATCCAGTAGCCTCCTCAAGATATTTGAGGTTATAACTCTCAAGTTCATATATTAATGTCCTGATATCATTTAAGTAAACCCTAGTCGCATTATATGTTGGGTCAAATACTGGTTTTAAAGATATAATCTTTTTAATAATTTCATCAATGAGAAAATTTTCATCTAAAAACTCTTTATCTAGAAGTTCAAGAGCTTTATTATAATTATTATCACTAATAGAAAGATTCTGAATCAGAGAGTATGCATATCCTCTTAATTTATTTTTTAAGCAATGAAGTTTAATGGATTCACTTAAATTTTTCTGTAAATCTAAGGAACTCTTAAATTTTGAAATGAAGGTTTTATAAGCAAACTTATCAGTTTCATTGCCCTCAAAGAAACCACAATCTATAGCCCTAAGAACAGATTCACTAAAATGAGAGCAAGTATTTTTTGGAGGGGTTGAATTTTGATCCCCTTTAAATTTTAATTCACTTAATTTTGATTTAATCGAGCATTGGTACTGAATCTGACTACACAACTCCTTATTATGAAACTCAGGAATGAGGGAGTCAACCTCATTATCATTATATATTTTTATTATGTTTGTATCCTTTTGTTTAATATCTTTTAACAAGGACTCTACTTCCTCTACGAGATCCTTTACATAAACTGCATCTTTATCTTTATTATTATCTGTAGGCCTACTCTCTATTTGACTAAGATAAATATCTACTTGTGCCTTGAGGGATGAAATGGCTTGAACTATAGGCTTTGATTTTTTATTAACTTTATCGAGAAGGGCTTGTGTCTCTGGGTCAGACATTTTCGCTGAAATTTGGCTAGAATGACCCAAGGACTAATGAAACCTTGAAGAAAGATGAAATAATGAAAGATAGCCTATCACCAGGCCAAATTATTTGAATTGAATTTTGAAAAGGTCTATTAGACCAAAAATAAAAGCAAAATTTGAAGTTGAAAGTGATCTAGGCCTATAATGCCTAACTTTGAAATTGAATTTTTTGAGGAAAAATGAGATATGGCTTACCACCAGGACAAATTATTTGATTTGAATTTTGAAAGGGTTTAGAAGACCACACACACACAAAAAAACAAATTTTGAGGTTGAAAATGACCTAGCCCTAAGTTTGAGCTTGAATTTTTTAGGAAATCACTGTAATGGAAGGGTTAGGCAATGATGCATTGCTTATCTAACTCTCATACCAAATTTTGAATTAAATACACTAGGACTAACTAAACTTAGGACAAAAACGCCAATAGGCTAGTCTCGATAGGCCCATGTGGCTTCTACCGTCTATTATTTTCTTATATTAAAATAAACCTTAATTTTAAATGATTTTGACCTAATAATACACAAAATATCGAAAACTGCTATAAGCTTCGGAGAGCCTAGATTATATACTTTGCAATTGATAGGCACGAGTTATCAAGAACTTGCAACAAATCCGTTCGTTAAGACCAATATAGATTACACAATTGACGAAAATTTAATCTAAAGCAGATTAAATTAATTACAAAAAAAATCTTTGAAAGATATAAGGTTTTAAAAGGTGATATATAAGTACAATTGTGAATCTAAATTAGCCTTACCTGAATTTGTTGTTTTCAAAGATTTTTTTGCTCTTTGAATAAGATCTAGATATTCCATAGATAAAGAAAAAAATATTTTCTTATCATATTATAATAATAATAAATAATAATAATTAATAATAATAATAATAATTATAATAATATAATTAATTAATAATAATAATAAGTAATAATAATATAATGGATCAACTATATCGAATCTGGGGGCTGGATGGTGATTGTATTCTGGTAAAGCATTTCATGAACCTCGCAATTCAGTTCCCCTGCAAAATGAAAATTTATGAGTATACCACTTGGCCTTGTGCATACTATTATTAGGTTAAAATGATAGATATAGCATAAAAAAAAAGGGGGGGGGCTTCTAACTTCAATTCGGATAATCGCATATGCCAAATCATCCAAGTTGGCCCCTTTAACTCCACAATTACCCTTCAGCTCTACTATTACCCTTCATCTACCATATATCTATACTGGGACAATATATATAGGAGAAATTGAATTTTCCCAGCAATATTATGGGTAGCTGTAGATATAAATAGGTCTAAAAGGTTTTAATTTAAGATATGAAGCCTATCCAAGTTGGCCCCTTCAACTACACAATTACCCTTCAGCTACCTTTCAATACTAAATCAATTTTATTTCGCATGAAACTAAATGAATTACTAATAAGGTAGCTTCTAATTAAGGAGCATGAAACCGTGCAAGTCTAAGGTGCATATTATTTATAAGCCAACTCTAATGAAGTAGAAGTATATATATATATTTTTTTTTTATGCTATTTACTACTATACATAAAATATTATAAATTGAAATTGAGCAGGTTTATTATTATTTTTTTATCCAAGTAATTTGGCTATAACAGAAAGAGACAATGAATAGAAAAAAGATCTTTCTTACCTTGAAATTTCTTTAATTGATTCAGCTTTCTTAGTGAGCGCTGAAGTTCCATTAATTGGCCTAATAGCTATTTTCGGCCCTTATTACTGTAACTTCTCATACGAGGATCTGGGGATAGGATAGGATTCTGCGGGGATTAAAGTTTAGTATGAAGCCATCTGTAATTTAATTTTCACTATAAAAAATAGACAAATTTCTTGCTTTTTATGATAAATTTTGGCCGGCCTAATTTTTCACTGCCTTCGTTGTTCTAGGTCTGTTTTGAAAGTAAATATCTGAACATCGCCTTCTCCTCGTGGGCCGGATTTTTTCTGTGTGGGTCATAAAAGTTGCCACTTTTGGGGAAAATTTTTTTTTTCTTTTCTAGTGAAATTGCTTTGATTTAAAGCTTTTTTGAAGATGGAGATCTATAGGGTAGAAAGATTAATTTTCCTAACCATTATCTCTTTCTTCAAATTTAAATATTAAAACTGAGAAATCATTAAGTAATAAAAATATAAACTAAAAATTTAATAAATTGTTTAATATATTTAAGAGACTCATTTACTTCTATTTTCATTAGAGTTGGCTTATATAAATATTTTAAGAATGATTATTTTCACTATTTGGCAGAAAGAAATATAACCGATTGTTAAAGGCTCGCAAAAATAGAAAAACTACGCAGTTTTTTGTACACCATACCTTGTGAAAGAACCATTTCCTATGTCAATTTTAATTTTATTCTGTACCAAAAATGGCATTCCTAAAATCGTACCTTCTTTTAGCCTTTCTACCACAATGAAATCTGCTTTACCATAATTGATATCCTCAATTGAAACCCTTAATCTTGCTGTTTGGTGGGATTCCACAACCATTTGAGGGTCGCCTACTCCTCGTAACCTCATTATTTTTTCTAAAACTTCGGGGTTCTGGATCCTTCTGAACTGTTCCTGGCCTATGATACAATACTGTGAACCTGAATCAATAATGGCTGTCATTTCAACATTATCTAATTTTATAACAAATTTTAACAAAGGAGTAATATTAATGCCTTGCTTACCTTCAATGGTTGTCCTACTGATGGCATGGTATATACCAGTTGTTGAATTTACTGTGCCTGTTCCTCTTCCTTTGGGTATTCGTTGTGGTAAGGCATTCCTATTTTCCTGAGGTTTCCTGCTTATAAACTCCTCTGCTTCTGGATCCAATGTTGTATCAACTTGAATAGCCGGGCTGGTTTTTAAACAGTGGTTTACTTGGGGATGTCGCTCCTGCTCGTTCCCGGGGTCGGCGGAGCTACCTCGTTTCCCGAAGTTGCCTGTTTTTGTACCCTTTTCAATTCTTCTATTTGTTCTCTTAGTGGAAAGTATCCCTCCAATGTCCCATATCGTTGCATAAAAAGCATTTTTTTTCGATGGGTTTCCTCTCATTCTGCCTTTGTCCACCCATATCCTGTTGATCTTGTCTTCTGTAACCCTGTTCTTGTTGTCTGAACCCTCTTCTTAATCCACATTCCGCAGTCTGATGTTCATTACTTCCACATCCTAAGCACCACCCGTTATATTTTCGACATTCTCTTTTGAAATGTCCCACTCTGTTGCACCAATAACACCTTTTTTCTTCGTTGTTATATCTGTTGTTATTTTGCCTGGTGTATTCCCTTGTATTTGTTTTCTGCTGATATACTGGCCTTCCATAACGCACTTTATCTGCGTATGTCCCTTTTGTGTTTTGTTCTCCATTTAGTGTGGCCCATATTGGTATCCCTTCATCTTTTGATTCCTCCTCCTGGTCATCCAGTTCGTCTTCCTCCTGTGCCCAGTTTAGCACATCTTTCCACCTTACTTTAAGGCTTTCTTTCTCATTTCCCATCCTTATTCTGAATCTCCTTGCCATCTTTTTCGGGAGACAATTCAAAAATTGTTTCTTCAATATTTGTTTGTCCCTATCTTCCTCTTTAGTGGCTGCCTCGTAAGTGGTTTGCACCCTTAACGCAAACTCAGCCACTTTTTCATTTTTTCGCATCTCTAACCTCCAAAACTCTTTTTGTAAATCTATCTGCTCGGTTTCTTTTTCCTCCTTGCACCAGCTTTTTAATCTAGCCACTATGGTGGTATATTTGACCTTAGCCCTGTATATACTATAGTATGTCCTTAGTACCGGACCTTCCAAGAAATTTCTAAGTTCTACTGCCCAACGACTTTTGTCTTTACCCAGTTGTTCCTTGGCATATCGTTCGTAGTCTTCTATAAATGCCTCAAATTTCTGGACTTTTTCCTTCCCATACTTTAAAGGTTTCACAGCCTTTATATTACTCCTCCTAAATGACTTCATCACCTCTACCATCTCACCGGCCAAAACGATAAATATCTTACTCACTGCCTTAGTATGTTCCACACCTGACTCTTCCAATTCTACTAGCCTTTTGAGCCATTTTTTTCCTCCCTGGTCCAATTCACTCTCAGCTTCTTCTGTTTCTTCTTCCGCTGTAGAACTTCCATCGAAGGTGTATTTTCTTTCCGCCCTCCTTCTCCTTTTCTTATTCTTCCTCTTTGGTTTATTGCTGCTATGCTCATTCGTCACATCAAATGGGTCACTTGTTGCCCTCTCTGAGCTACTTTCCTCATCTGTTTCATACCGTGGTGTCTTCTTTGGTATATCCCTTTTCTTAACACTTTGATCACGGGTCAGCCTCCATTTTTGGTAGGCCTGATCCTCGATCCTCACTCTATTTTTTATGTTAAGACTTCCTTTAGGGTCAGTCTTTTGTCCTGTCTGGGTAACTTCTGTTACCTCACTCTTCTGTGCTGTGACTATCGGTTCCTCCTCTGTACGTGTAGGTCCTCTTCTAATTGTCAAAGCCTGAGCTATTCCCTCTAATACTGTCAACATCCGATCAATATCCAAATTTTCATCTTTTGCTAAGGCAACCTGGAACTTTTCCAAGAGCCCAATTGCACCCAGTTCCTCGGTAGGCTGTTTGGTTTCTTCCATATTAACCTTACCAGCTTGCTCCTTATCTGAAGGTCCCATTTAAATAAGGAAGGAAAAAAATGAGTATTGACAACCAAAAAAAAAAAATACCTATATATATATATATATATATATATATATATATAAAATATATATATATATATATATATATATATATATATATATATATATATATATATATATATATATATATATATATATATATATATATATAAATCCTTTATTACTCAAAACCAGAGAAACAAAAATATACAAATTTCCTTAATGTTTCCTTATGAGATCTTTAATAATCCGGGACTCCTCCTCTGCTATAATCGACTGAGCAAACCGTGAAAAATTCCAAAAGAGACGAAAAATAGTCTTCTTTCTTCCTCTTCCTTAACAATTGTCGGCAACCCTGGTAAAAAAGAAAATCACCGCCAACAAAATATTCACAAAAAGAAAATTCTTGTTATAAACTTCCTCGATATTTGACCAGAACTTTCTTATAAAAAAAAAAGAAACTAACAAAACTTATTGTTGAATCCTACTATTTTAACCAAAAAAAACAGAACAAAATTATCCTACAATTTGAAAAGAGAGATAAAAAAAATTCAATTGTGTCACCAATAAAAACAATACAATATAAATATATATATATATATATATATATATATATATATATATATATATATATATATATATATATATATATATATATATATATATATATATTATATATATATATTTATATTTATTTATTATTTTTGAAAACAGTATATATATATATATATATATATATATATATATATATATATATATATATATATATATATATATATATATATATAAATTTTTTTTTTAAACCAAGACAAAACCAACAAAAAATGTTCCTCACCTTTATTAGTCTCCTTATTGACCTCTTCTTTTCCCGTTTACCACCGGTGATTTGTCCTTTTGTAAATTTTGTACGAGCCACCAGTGAAATGAAATCAGTTGAATAGAAATTGTTTGTTGTTACGTCTCCTTTTTAATGAGGGAGGCAAGGTTGCGTTCCTTTACAGAGGACTTTTCCTGTTACGATGAAAATAAGAGACAAAAAGGATTGAGAGACACGAATGCTGGTTTTTCTTATATATAATAAATAATATGAATGATTATATATTTTTAATAACAATCCTATCTACCTATGGCTTTTAACTTTAATCTATAAATACCCTATTACTACCTAAGCTAAATATTAAACACCAATTTATTTCGAAACAAAATATATAATACAATATAAACCCGGGTTAAGTTTATTATTTACAAATTCAGTTTAAATTGTTTATCAAAGGTACAAGAGCAATACTTCCTTTAAACGTCGTTATTCAGACGAATGATCCTTCGGAAGGTGCTCTTTACTCCTTTGGACAACCTTGATCCACGGACACACGTCCTGTGTGAACTTTCGACCTTAAGAATCTTCTGTGGTCTGATTTAAAATCTCAGTGGCTAACCTAGGGTTAACCTGGGCCTCTAAATTTAGCTGGAACCTTAATTGGCTATTAATTGCAGCCTTGGCCTTAATATCCGGTCGTGACCTTATCGGACTTGACCTCGCTTCTGGGTCCGATCAGAATCCAATTTTTGAGCTGGGTCCTAGACTCGGCTCCCTGAAATCATAAATGACCAACCATTAATTATTAATTCTTGCCTTCATTAATTTAATAATTAGATGAATTAGTCAATAATAATAATAATAATAATAATAATAATAATAATAATAATAATTATAATAATAATAATAATAATAATAATAATAATAATAATAATAATAATAATAATAATAATAATAATAATAATAATAATAATAATAATAATAATAATAATAATAATAATAATAATAATAATAATAATAATAATAATAATAATAATACCCCCCCAAAACCTTGCGTACAAATAATATTTATAAAGGTACCAAAAGTAATAACCTAGCATTCAAATCAGCCATTTCCAATAATATTAATAATCCTAGGTATAATATAAATAAACACTAGTGCTCATAACCCCTAAATATTAGATATAATAACGGAAATAGCAATAACGATGCTAATAATAATAATAATAATAATAATAATAATAATAATAATAATAATAATAATAATAATATTAATAATAATTAATAATAATAATAATAATAATAATAATAATAATAATAATAATAATAATAATAATAATAATAATAATAATAATAATAATAATAATAATAATAAATATAATAATAAATATAATCTGATTTTAACTTATTCCTTCGTTCGCAATTGTAGCTTAAATTTTGTATGTGCGCCCCCTTCTCAAATGTGGGCCTCTCATATCTTAAAAGGTCCTTATTATACCTTTGTATGTGTTTAACCATGCACGTACTCAATACCCACACACACACGCACACACACACACATATTTATATATATATATTCAGAGTATATATAGATATATATATATATAGTTATATATAGAAATATATATATAGTTTAGTTATATATATATATATATATATATATATATATATATATATATATATATATATATATATATATATATATATATATATATATATATATATATATATTATATATATATATATATATATATATATATATATATATATATATATATATATATATATATATATATATTATATATATATATATATTTTTTTATATATAATTCTTCTTTTTATTTTATTAAATATTCTTTCCTATAGATTACTATGTCATTTTTACTCTAAACTTTTCGTTTATCATGACTATTCTTAATATAATTTTCATTGTCCTTCAAACCAAAAAGATCCTATATATAAATTTTACAATATTCTTTGGTAATTCCTCGTATTCTAACAATGTCCCCTAGTTTATCCGTATCTAATTTTCCACAATTTACGCTTTAACACTGCTATTTTTAATTAAACTTTAAACGTTATTTCGTTAAATTTAAACAGCAAGTCATAAATCCTATTCCTACTTTTAGATTTTAAACTATCGTAAATATCACTTTATATTTAATTATACGTACCAATTTTGGGAGAGTTTGCCTTTTATAAAGCTGGAGTCACACTTAGTAAATAAATCCTTATAAAGTTGACAATCACAACTCAGTAAATCCTTATAAAGTTGGCAATCACAATTTCGTAATGAATCCTTATAACTTAGACACTTTTAAGCTGAAATTCAATGCAACTGTTTTCTCTGAACTTCTTTCAGCCTGGATATGGTTTTCTACTTTGTAAAAATTAGGAGGTTGTTTAATTTGATGACACGAGTCATCTGACTCGTGACACTACTCACCCCTTCAAGATTGGAAACCCAATCTTTAAAGAAGGGAAAACATCCCATAAAACAAACAATAATAAACAAGATTCAATATTTTTGTATGTTATATATGCGTTATATATATTATTATATATTATTTAAATATATTTCTAGATGATATATGTGTGTAATATATATATTATGTTATTATTGCTATATAGTTATTACATAATATTATTAGAATTTATAAAATATATATATATATATATATATATATATATATATATATATATATATATATATATATATATATATATATATATATACATATGTATACATATATATATATATATATATACATTATGTTAAGTTACATATATATATATATATAGCATATAGTAAGTGCATATTGTTATATATTATGCATATATCTATTTATATATTCAATATATATATTGGACATTCAGTATTATATTTGAATCTATATATATATATATAAATATATATATATATATATATTATTATTATATATATATATATATATATAGTTATATATATATATATATATATATATATTATTATATATTATATTATTTATATACATATATATATATATATATATTTATATATATATATATATTTATATATATATATTATTATATATAGTTATTATATATATATATATATATATATATATATATATATATATATATATATATATATATATATATTATATATATATATATATGTGATATATATATTA
>JABUQX010040003.1:57500-61231 GCA_015478945.1 Trachelipus rathkii | reverse complement strand
GCTGATGCTCAACCAGGGGTCTGTTTCTTCCACAGCAGGTTTGGTGCATCTGCTAAGAAGTGTACCATTCCGTGCACTAATTCCCATTTGCTTACTACCCAAAATTCCCAACTGGGAAACTCGTAAGCCAATCAGCGGAATCAGCAGCTGAGGTGGCTACAGTGAACAACTCAAGGCTGATGATTTACGATCCCACCACCCGCCAGCGTTTTCTAGTCGACACCGGAGCGGAAGTATCTTTACTACCAGCCTCGTCTTCAAAATTTCCTCTTTCTCCTACTGACACTACCCTCCGTGCAGCTTTCCGTTGGGTATTCATTGTTGCAGATGTGGCATACCCTATCCTAGGTGCCGATTTCTTAGAGCACTTCAACCTCTTGGTTGAAAGGTGTCTGGTGTTCTCCAAGTTTTCACGTTAGGTTCCATTTCCGTTGTCAATTCTGACATTCTTCGTCCTTGTTCTTCTCTACTGCCTGTCAAACATGATGTGCAACATCATATTGAAACGACAGGACCTCCAGTTTCTGCTCGTGCTAGGCTTGAGCATATGTTCGAATTAGGAATTGTCCATCCTTCTAAATCTGGTTGGAAATCACCTCTTCATTTGGTGCCTAAACCAAACTCTCTGGATTGGCATCCGTGTTCAGACTACCGTGCCCTTAATGGTGTTACTGTCCCAGATCGGTACCCAGTCCCGCACATCCAGAGTTTCAATTCCAATAACGCCCTTTGGGTTATTGGAGTATCTTTGTATTCCATACGGATTGAGGAATGCCACCCAAACATTCCAACATTTCATCAATACAGTTCTTCATGACCTACCCTTTTGTTGGGTTCATAATGACGATATTTTGATAGCCAGTACTTCAGCAGAGGAGCATCAAGGCCATCTCAAAGCCATCTTCACCAGTCTAAATGAGTATGGTATCAGGATAAATGCCTTTAAATGTGTCTTTGGAGTTTCCTCTTTGACATTTTTAGGCCACACTGTTACAGCAGAAGGCTTGCCATTAAATCACGTCATGAACGGCATAATCCGCGTGAAGCTCGACATATGGAGTACATCGCCCAGTTCACTTCTGATATAAGGCACATTTCAGGAGTGGACAACGATACTGCGGATGCTCTGTCACGAATTCATGTGGATTCCATCTCACCACTTACATCTTTGGATTACGAAGCTTTGGTCGAGGCTCAGGAATCAGAAAGTATTTCGCTCTCAGACGACACATCTCTCCAACTGAGACGAATAACGCTTCCGAATGTGTCCAAACCAGTTCTTTGCGACCTTTCAACAGGTTCTCCTCGTCCTTTAGGCATTCTCTATCACATCCTGGAGTAAAGGCTTCACAAAAGTTAATTTCTTCACGTTTTGTTTGGCCTGGCATCAACTCTGATGTGAAAAATTGGACCCGTGCATGTTTTTCCTGCCAAAAACACAAGGTCCATAAACACACCAAAGCTCCTCTCGGAAAATTCCTTCCTCCTTCGGAACGTTTCGATAAGGTTCATATTGACCTTGTCGGGCCGCTTCCTCCTTCAGAGGGATTTTCTTATCTCCTCACCTGCATTGATCGCTTTACCAGGTGGCCGGAAGCTATTCCACTTCCGGATATCAAAGCCGAGACCGTTGCGAAAGCTTTTGTCTTTCATTGGATCTCGCGTTTTGGTGTGCCTTCCACCGTCACCACCGATCAAGGCAGACAGTTCGAGTCTTTTCTTTTTAAAGACCTTATGACACTCCTAGGCACTTCTCGAGTGCGCACCACCAGCTACCATCCTGTCTCGAACGGAATTATCGAACGGTTCCATCGTCAATTAAAAGCATCCCTTGCTTGTGCCATGGAACACGAGAATTGGATTGAAGCGTTGCCATTAGTTCTCTTAGGAATTCGGTCCTCCCTTAAATCAGATCTCAACTCCACTTCTGCAGAGCTGGTTTATGGAACCACCCTTCGTCTTCCTGGTGAGTTCTTTGACAACACTAGTCCTCTTCCTGTCGATCCTAATTCCTACGTTTCTCGTCTGAAGAAATGTGCTTCCTCATGGAAGCCTACTCCGACTCGTTCTACAACAATTCATTCTTATATTCCTTCTGACCTTACTTCTTGTTCTCATGTTTTCATTCGCATTGACTGTCACAGAAGGCCTTTCTCACGTGTCTTTCTTCCTGTGTCTCATACTCCAGTTCCTGAACCTACCGTCCCGGTTTCTTCTCCTTCGTTACCTCCAGTTTCAAGTCTTCCTGACGTCTTACCTTTCCCATCGGTTCCTACTTCCAGTATCGTACCTCAATCTTCCGACTCGCGACTGGCTCCTCAACCTAAAAAGTCTGCCTTACGACGGATACCTCGAAGTACCCCTCTTCAGGTTTGTTTTCCGGCTCAGCCCTGCACCTTTTCGAGATATGGCAGGCCCATTCGGGCACCTCAAAGGTATCCTTTGTGATCTGTCGCCCGTCGGCACTGTCTTGTTGAGGTTGTTGGTTGTGTGTTGTATTGAGGTTAATCTTATGGATCCTGTTTAGTGTTCCTTTAACTAGCTATTTTTGTTTAACTGTGATAGGTTGTAAAAGGATCCTTAGGAGCCTCCTAGCCGACTCTGTCGGCAGTTCTTCTACTATATTTCATGTAGTTCTCTTTGCTTTTCCATACACTGTTCTTGTAGTTTCTTTTAGTCATTTCCTAACTTACCTAACTTTTATGTACTTTACTAATTTTTCTTTTCTTCTTCCCCACAGACAAGGAATTTATATTTGTATTTAACATTCCATTTCTTTTCTCTTATTCATTAGTGAGTTCTATGATAATCTTTTGAGGAACTCTCATGCCGATGTTTCCAAGAACTCTTGTTTCTGTTCTTTTAAACTTAATATTCTCTCAAGAGTAACTGCATCTTGGCTATGGTCTATTGGCCATTGTATTTATGAACTCCAAAGATATCGCAGCTTGTTGTTAACCATATTTGATCTGCAAGACTAGTGTAGTGAGATTATAGTCTATTTCACTAAAGATCTCTCAATTTGAATTGTGATCATCTCATTACAGCATCGAGATCTTTTGTGTACAGTATTTAGATTGTGAAATTACTACAGGTTAAATCTACACTAGTAATCACATGTTTACATATTTACCTATTTGTAATTTTTAATTGTATTCGTGTTAAAACATTATAATATCATTATTTTATGTATATATAATCTATATAATATTATTATGTATGTATAATTGGATCATAATCATTTATGAAATAATCTGTAACCCAGCCTTCCTACTGATTAAACTTACATTGTTATAAACACCATATAATTTTCCTAGTGTTGTAATATGTACATAAATTTTTACTAGTTTAATTCAATCACGAAGATAGAAGGTCGAGTAGACTGATTCCTCCACCTTCTATATTGGTGACCTCTGGAGTTAGTTACCGTGTTGGTGACTAATTTAATTGTACAACACATTATTATTATTATTATTATTATTATTATTATTATTATTATTATTATTATTATTATTTACTGTACGATTGATCAAATAACTATAGTAATTATTATAGTATATATTAACCAATCGCTAATGTTAAGAAACATTAATAATGTTTGGTTATGTGTATAACATAGATGCTTCTATGTTAAATTTCCACATAACGGACATATATATATATATATAATATATATATATATATATATATATATATATATATATATATATATATATATATATATATATATA
>JABUQX010040003.1:0-52500 GCA_015478945.1 Trachelipus rathkii | reverse complement strand
ATTAACACAAAACAATATGTATATATATATATATACTGGGTATATGGAAATATGAAACTGATTATATGTAACAGTGTAACCTTTATCTTCACTGTATATATATATATGTAATATATATATATAACTATGTATATAAATAAAAATATACAAATATAATATATGTATATATATATATGTATATATAGTATGTATAACAACAACAACAACAACTATATGTGGCAGCAGCAACAGCAGTAACAACCTTCTTCAGCTGTAACCATGTAACCATGCTACTATGCTGCTCTTCTTATATATATATATCTATGATGGTGTAACGGTATTTTTTGGTAGCAGTTTGTTTACAAAGTATAATTGCTTGAATCGTTCAAGTCTCTTCCAATTAAGTGCAAATGAATTCTTAACTGTTTCTTCTTCTTCAAATCCTTCAAAATTAGCCTCACGAGCTTTTGGGAAACTAATCAAGTGTTTTTAGATGGATCACGTAAGGGTCATGGTAGAGGCGTTTTGCAACCTGCGCATGTTATGCAACAACGAAGTAACATCGTCCTTTGAAATTAATGAATCTGCTAGTAAACCATCGTTTCTGGTGAGCACGGCACATTCTGTAACTTTCATTTCTCTGTGAATAACAATTACTCGCGAATATGGTTTCAGCATGTTTGGACGAAACATCTTCGACGAACACATGAAATTGTTTGGCGGTGGAAGCAGTGCACCATCGTAGAACATTTTTCAAAGTTCGAAAATTCCTGAATCACCTTCTTTTCCATAGGATCCCACGTCGATATAATTAAATTTACAATTTGCATCGACAACAGCCAAAATCACTATTGAAAAAAATCCTTTGTAGTTGTGAAAGAGAGAAAAGGATTTTTTTGGGCACACAATACGAATATGTTTGCCATCAATGGCTCCTGAACAGTTTGGGAAATCCCATTTAAACTGAAATTCTTTTGCCTTTTCCTCCAAGTCTTCTTGAGTCAGTGTTGGCAACATCAATGGCACTAGAGTATTTTTGAGTGCTGCTAACGTGTGTCTTATGATTTTGCTAATTTCACTTACACTAAATCTAGACTGAAAATGCAGGGAATGGAAGGATTTTATGTTTACTCAACCTCAAGCTCATTTTGTTAAACAAAAATTTCCTCTAGAACAATACAACTGTGACTGAAAACACGCGACTATTGAAAATTCAATCAATCGTAACGCTCCGAGGAAAATGTACCCCGATTCATCGTCTCAACGTTTACGGTTACGATAACCGTTGAACGATCATCGTGAGAGTCGCTCCGAGGAAAACGTAGCTTCACTATCGTCATACATACTTTTGATTCCATTCAGAAGCCTACCACCAACACCATATATCGCTAACACCTGCCATAACGCTTCCCTATTAACTCTATCATACGCCTGTTGCAAATCCATAAAACCTAAATACAATTTATTCTTCTTCTCCTCATTTTCACATTTGTTTCAATGATAAAGATTTTTGATCCACAAACATCCTCTACCACTACTAACGCACCTTGTTCTTCACCAATCGAGTCCTTCAGTCACTCGACGACTCTTTCGACAAGTACAGCTATACCTTTTCCACAAACTCAATAAACTTTTCCCTATTATTCTTACAGTTTCCCTTTTCTCCCTTACCCGTATATAAGGGTTACTATTACCGCTCTCCTCCATCCCTTGGAACTATACCTCTATAAACGCTTTGTTACACTTCCAAATCCAAACAGTCACCATCTCGCCTCCGTTCTTGATCATTTCCCAGTAATTTCTCTATACCTGCAGACTTTACCATTCTCAACCTTTTTCACTCTACCCATGTACATCCTCCTTTACTAATAACTTCATCCCAAATTACCTACTCCTTCTTGCACCATCAACCACACACATTCACTATCCCTCTTCCATTACTGTTAATATTGGTTGCAGGATTCCTCGAAAATGTCTTTCCCACCTCCTCTCACACCTACTTCATCAGTTGCAAAAGCACCATCCTTTATTATTCTACGCAGAGTTCCCTTATTCTCATTCTTAACCTTTCGCGCTCCTTCAAGAAGAGATTATTCTGGTATGTCCATTCATCCTCTTCCAAACTTTTTTACCTCTTGTTTTCTCCTCGTTACTTTTAGTATGTTCTTTATTTGCTCCTTATATATTCCAAGCTTTTCTTTTGAGTCTTCATCATTTGCTTTTAGTGACATTCAACCACGCTTCTTTTACCTTTAACCGCTTCATCACCTCATTCATTCCCACGCATTCACTGTTACATTATCTTACTTCCCTCTGTTAGCACATCCACATTTATATCCTTCTGCCGACTACTAACAATTGCTTCCTTCAATTTGCCCCCAGATTTTGTTCAGTATCAACTTGTTAATTCAACCGTTTTAGTAGCGAGCGCTCTTACATACGATCCTTATTGCCTTGCTCCTTAATTCTCCACTCTTACATTTACCTATTCCCTTTCGATCACTTCCTCGCCCAAGCCCCCATAACTTAATGACTTTACATAGACAACATAAATGATCGATATCCATTCCGAAAACCCCTGTTAACTCGATTTAACATCCAACACATCCTTCCAACATAGTCGCTCTCCCGCCAGCACTAAATCAATTCATACTTCACTTCGATACCATCTCTACCTACACCAATCTAGTATACATTTGAATATTCCTGTGTCTAAAGAAATTATCACTCACACACATACCTCACAGAAGATCAATCCCTTCCTCCATCTCATTTTGCTCACCGCCACCCCAAAACACCTGATATACCATCCCTTTTTGAAGACTATCCAACCCATTCAGGTCCCCAAACTATCAATCTGAGCTACCCTTCTCACCCCATCCAGAAATCATTCAGCATTATCCGAAAACAATCGTCACTCTCTCAACTTTCCCTCAGATGGACCATTACGTCACAACCACACATACTTGACCTTTCAAACTTAAATTTACCATCTAGATCTAGGATCACACAATGAAAGTTACCATAGCGTCGTACAAGGGTCAATCATCAAACTTTGCAACTCCTTCTCTTCTGCGCGCTCTCTTCATTTCCAACACCAGCACACAACATTTCACATCACACCACTCGTTTCAACCGTTTCCTTTTCATCTTTGTTTCAGTCACAGCGGCAAATCAAATTTGCCCTTTCTGAATACATCCATCACCTCTCCCTCTTCTCCTCAACATTTATTCCTCTGACATTCATTGTACCCATACGATTCATACAATTTCGCGAAAGAAGAAGGCGTTTCTCGGTCGTCACGACTTCTCCAGGCCTGCGCATAGCCTTCCTGGCAAGATAGATGGTAGTAGGCAGCCCACCCATACTATCACCGTCCCTTAGTCGGCTTCTACGACACGCAGGACATACCGAGTGTGGGCATTTCTTTCTCCCCCCACACACATATATATATATCATACCTATATCATATATATATATTATATATATATATATATTATATTATATACTAATATTTATTTACTATATATATATATATATATATTATTATATATATATATATCATATTATATATATAAGTGTGAGTTTAAATATTTGGGTTGTCGTTGGATGAAAAGAGAGAAGATGATGCAGAGTGTAGTAGGAAGTTGTGAATGGCCAGGAAGGTGGTTGCTGCAATTAAATCGTTGGTGAATGTAAAGGGATAAGATGCGTGAGTCAGCGTAGGGTTTTTATTCGGGGGTATGTGTGGGTTACCTGTTTTTGGTATAGTAGCCGAGACTATGGTCTGGGAATAAGAGTATAGATCTCAAGTTCAATGTGTTCCAGCTGCGTCACCATCTAAACACACTTCACCTGAGGAGTGGCTCACTCCACAACCATAACCCTTACTCTTATCTACGTTTACTTTCAAGCCTCCTTTTACACACCCTGCAAATCTCTCTACCAATCCTCATAACTCTCTTCGGATTCGCACACAAAACCAATCATGCACATATAATAGGTAGGGCACCCTGCCACTCATTCTTCCGATTCTACCTTCTACACCTTTCCTGCCGATCCCACTCGCATTCTTTCTACCCCATCACTATACAAATCTGAAATACCAAGGAGACATAACACAACCTGTCTCACTCCGCTATTAATCCAATCATCATTGACACCATTTATTCTTACACACGCTTCCACTTTTTTCATACATTTACTTTTGTCCATTTCAGAAGCTACCACCAAAGCCAGTATATCACTAACACGTGCATAGACCTCCCCCCCCCCTCACTCTACCCTCTCATCCTCCGCCTCGTTGCACATCCCTCAAACGCCTCAAATCACCACCCCTCTCTCTTCTTCTTCTCCCTCATTTTTCATATTTGTTGTCATGTAAAAAGATTTGATCCACCGATCCTCTACCACTCCTAAAACGCACCTTGTTCTTCACCAATCAGTCCTTCCAGTCACTCGACGCACTCTTTTCTACCAAATACGCATAACTGCGTCAACACTCAAGTTAAACTGTTTTTCCCCTATTTAATTTTACCAGTTCCCTTCTCCTTACCCTTAATAAGGCTATATTACCCGCTCTCCTCCAGCCCTTGAAACTATCGCCTCTATAAACGCTTATTGACACATTCGAAATTCCAATCCAATCACCATCTCGCCTCCGTTCTTGATCATTTCCACAAGTATTTCATCTATACCTGCAGATTGACCATTCTTCATTTTTCACTATACCCATTCCTCCTCACTTCTTAATAACCTCATCCCAAATACCTTCCTTCTTAAGAGTCAAACCCACACCATTCACTATCACCTCTTCAAATTACTGCTTATATTGTGGCAGATTTTTCGAGTGTTTGTTTCCCATCCTCCTCTCACAATCAGTTTCATCTTCCAAAGCACGACTTCCATATTATTATTCTAGAGATTCCCTATTCTCATTCTTACCTTTTTCGACATGCACATCCTATTCCTTTGTGTGTCCCCATTCATCCTTCTTTTCAAACTTTCATTTACTCTCTTGTTTCTCCTACGTATACACTTTTCAGTATTTCTTTTTTCCTCTATATAATTTCCAAGCATCTTTCTTTGAGTCTTTCATCATTTGCTTTTCAGTAATTCAACCCGGGTGGGGATTCTTTTGTTACCTGTTAAACCGCTTTCATCACCTTTCATTTCACCATTCACTGTACATTCTTACTTCCTACTCTAGCACATCAGCAGGACTTCCTTGCACTACTACATGCTTCCCTTCATTTGCCCCGATTTGTTCAGTATTCAACTTGTTTCACTTCAAACCGTTTTACTACGAGCGCTCTTACATTAGCTGGTATCCTTAGTGTCCTTGCTCACTTACTTCTCTCCTCTTTGATTTTAGCCTACTTCCTTTCGTCTACCTCCTTTCCATACAAGCCCCCACTAACATGTTATTACATGAACAACTATGATCTCATAATCCCATTCCTAAACCCCTAATGAGGTTTAACATCCAACTATACCTTCACATCGTCTTCGTTGCCACCAAGCACAAATCTCATACTTCTCATTCGATACATCTCTACTACACCAACTCTAGTATATACTTATGGATACTCTTGGGTTTAAGAAAGTGATTACTACACACATAGCTCTGCTTTCACAGGAAATCGCATCACCTTCTACCAATTCTCATTTTCTCCACACCAATTTCATGTTCCCGCCAAACACTTCAATTTGAAGCCCTACTACCCCTCCCAGACATCATTTCAGATTATCCCAAAACAAATCGTCTCTCTACGTTTTCTCAAGATGGACCATAGTCACAACACACATACTTTGCACGCTTATCAGACTTAATCGTTTAAACCATGTAGGAATTCTGAGGACTGACACAATCAAAGGTCTACCATAGCTTGGTCCAAGGTCCACTCATCAATGTTGCAACTCTCTCTCTTCCTCCTGTTCATTTCACACCAGCACAACACATTTCACACCACCACTCAATTTAAACGTTTCCTTTCATTTGGTTTCAGTCACCGCGAGCAGAATCGAAATTTGCCTTTCTAAGATGCATCATACCTCTCCCTGTCTTTCCTCAACATTATTCCGTTGACTTCGATGTACCTACGATTCATACAATTTCGCCGAAAGGTAGAAGGCCGTTTCGGCGATCACGACCCTCTCGAGGCCTGCATTAGCATTCCTGCAAGAATAGATGGTAGTATTAAGCCAACCAACATTCACCGTCCCTTAGTCGGTCTCTGACGACGCAGGAATTACGATGTGGGCATTCCTTTTCCCGCACACAGCAGGGATATGAGTAGTAGGGATGTCTGTAAAGTGTCATCTAGCAGAGGCGGTGTGTACTTCTAATTATGTGTATCTGCTATGTAGTAAATGGTGGTCAGTAGTTTGTTGCCTGGAGAATGAGTGGGTCGTAAAGAATTCGATTGAACGCAAAAGAGAAAGTGCACCATTAAAAAATGGGAGGTATTTTCAACACTTCGAGTATGCTGTACTCTCCTCTCATATATTTATATATATATATATAATATTATAATATATATATATGATATATATATAGATATATATATTATAATATTATATAGATATATATGTATATATAATATATTATTATATATTATTATATTTATATATATATATATATATTATATATATATTATATTATATATATACTATATTATATATATCTTAGGGCATGTACGGATACCAGAAAAGAGGCCGTTACCATACCGATACCGCTACTCTATTTATTTTAGGTGCCGATTACCGTAGCGATACCGATACCGATCTTAATTTAATATAAGTAATACACCAGTATAAAGATAGAACATTTGTGCCTGGCTAGCAACTCAGATTGCATCTCCTGTACAACAATACTTAGTCATTTATATTTCATATTTGCTTGTTGTATATAGTATTAATATTTTTTTATAAATTAAAATGCGGTACCTTTAAGAAATAATATTGCATATTATATTACTACTTTTGTTATTGTGTTTATTTAAAAATATTCCATTTCCTTTTCAAGTAAGTATTAACAAGTTTAGCTACTTAGCTTTTATGTTTTAACTTGATTACAATTTTACAAGAAGATTCTTTAATAGCTACAATATAAGATAAAAATAATGAGAGAGACCTCAATTAATCAGCATAGTTAATAAAATGCTATTACTCAGAACATGACATAATAAATACTCTTTTAAGATAGTATTCATTCAATACTCAATTCCAATCACAATGTTGATGCAAAACATTAATTCTTTTCACTAGTAATGGCGAGAGGACTTTCCTTTTGGGGTGTTTACATTCCTAACTGACAATCTCGTAATACGCTCTCTATCGACTTGATGATGGGGTGCTGATTCAATTATTTGCCGCAAGCACTGATAATAAATGAAACTTGGCCATTTTCATGCACCGATAGAGGATTCCTTCTGCTAGAGGCAGCATCTCGTGTTTTCGTAGAGCCTCATCTCCTCTTCACAGATTGCACATTTGAATTATCTTTGCTCCTTGATGAGTGTCTCTTCAGTTTTTACGATGACGTTCCCTTCCTTGGTGTGATTCTTTTGAAGGTGATGAGTGTCAATGCAATTTCGGCCATTTACTTATCAAAATCTAACATATCCAAATCCTCATTTTCAGTAGGTATTTGCTGAAATGCACCATCGGCACTATCAGTGCTGTTGCCAGGGGCTGTAGATAAGGCGGCTCCCACTTCTCTGTCTCTTTTTTTTGTTTTGTTGTTTTGTCAAGGCCGGCAAGCTCCTCTGGTTATGCATTTTAAGGCATTCTAGAATGGGCTCACAGTCGGAGGTGCCATTCTTCGTGGGGTCTTCAGCGCTTAAGGAATTCCCTTATTAGACCTTTTATTTTTTTTTTTTACAATTGTGACCGGCGCTCAGGGCCAGAACTTATTGGGAAGGAGGAGTGGTGGTTGAACGCTCAAAATCCATCTACGCAAATTAGCAGATGAGCAGACGCAGCTTTAAGCTGAGAGATTAAATTGAGTGGGAACACAGATGATAGAAGAGATCCACAGCAACAGAGGGGCAGGAAGAAAGAAGCCCGCATGGAACCAGTTCTGGAAGTTACTAACATCACACAAAAATCATGTGCCGTACAGACCTTGTGCTACGGGGCGTCGTAAAGGGTAGGTGGTACGCGATGTGGATGTTCCTAGAGCACTTGCTCTACAGTACCATATAGAAATGCATAACAGCACCAACATCGCGCCTCGCAATAGTAAGGTCAAGGGTGAATAGAACAGTACAGGACGTTTATAGTCGTTTGGCCTTTGATCGACCAAAACCAAAATGGGGTGAAACCAGAGCCCCCCCCCCCAGAAGTGAGGGCTGTGCGCCATACAGGGCGGATGAGACCCTTGTATAGCTGGAGTAACTTGAGAAGAGGAAAAAGGTCTCGCACTCTAAAAGAATCCAGATTTCTTGAGGCGCCCTTAGCAACCACTGATTTGAGGTTTTTCAAATACATTTTTTTGTTTATGTAAGACCAAAGATGTTTATATTGTCAACAGGACGGACGATGAGACACCGTCGAAGAGATAGAAAGTTAAGTGTCTTAGAGGGAAGAGATTTGTAGGATGTTGGTTTTTAAGATTAATTTCACCAAGCTGAGGGCGAGCCACCCTCGAAGCATCCTATCAGATCAGGCGAGAATAGCTCGGAAGATTACTGACGACGGCAATTCTTAGAGTAAAAAGACGGTGAGAGAATTATACGAGGTTGAGTATACAGGGTCAGTCATCGAAATGGTGGAAGAGTTAGGTGTGCAGGGTGAGAAGATCATTGATGAAAGCAAGAATCAAGTAGGAGATAAACAGAACCCCTGAGGAACCACTATTGACAGAAAAAGAGAAGTCGCCCCATTAACAAGCAACATGACACGATTTTGAAAGAAAGCTAGGACTTAGTAGCCAACGAGAGAGAAGGAAACCCAAGGAGGGACGCTTGGGAGAGCAGTGACGCTTGCCATACCCGGTCAAATTGCTTTAGATATATATGTCAAGCGCCACCCAAGTCTTTTCCGTAGTTCCTAAGCGGCGGAAAACCATAAATTTTAAATTAGGAAAATATCGCCAGTAGATTCTCGCACCGAAAAAGCCGTTACTGCTAATCAGAAAAAGAGAGAAGCGATTCGTAGATACTAGAGTGAGAGTTGGAAGGGTTTCAAAAGATCTTAGATGGATACAAGTGAGAGCTATAGGGCGATATCTAGAAGGATCAGCAGCATCATTTTTTCGGATTAGGTTGGACATATGCTCGGTTCCAACACTGAGGTAATGTGCTAGGTATTGAGGCATGAGATATAGTTGAACGAGGGATGGGGTCGCGCGGGAAGCACCACTTCTCAAAACTCGGGAGAGCAATGCATCCTGGTCACCACTCCTAACGTTCATAGATTCTCAGGATCTCATGACCGATCAATGAAATGACAGTGCAAGGCATAGGACACTGAGAGGAGGAGGAGGAAGGGGAATGCGTCCAGGGTTGAATAAGAGGAGGAGGCCAAAGAGTTGATTGCCTTTCGTTGGAAAGTGATTAACAACAGAATCATCCAGAGCGATCAGGAGGACAGGTGATTTAAGAAGTTGTTAGAGATGTTTTTGGAAGAGGCCAGAGAGATTGGTCGTGGGAGAAACCAAGCGAGAGTTCAGCGCATTTTTGTTAATGAAAGTCCGCTCGTTGCTCGTCGAATGAGTATCCCTGCGAGAGATTTCTAGACCTGAATGAAATTTGCAAGGAGTGATAGAGGAACGAGAATTTTCCACACCCGTAAGCATTGTTCTAGCCTGAATGTCCGGGACACGCCACATCGAACATGGACTTTGAGGCAGAAAAAGATTTAGTCCAGAGGAATGAACCTGCGTTATCCCATTACAATTACAGTTCCCACTTGTATCGGCCAGAATCCTGAAGCGTCTTAAGAAGTCACAAGCAGTTCACTTCAATATAGTTAGCGTTAGAGCACCGCAATGACCCCACGCCGATCAAAGTCCGAAAACCGATAGGCAGGATGGAGTTGTTGGAGAAAAGTTTAAAATAGGAGGTATAAGGTTGTGGTCAGATTTACCAATAGGGTGGAGGTGGTTTATTTATAGAGAGAAGAAGGAATAATGGTGAAATATAGATCACGCGTGTTCAAGAATTGGTGGAAACGATCTAGAATATGTGTAGTGCCCTTAAATAGTTGTTCCAGGTCGTTAAGAATTCTGAAAGATTCGGCCTACTCCCCACCTAAATCAGTATGAGAGGACCCTAACCATTTGTATATTTTGAAATCCCATAAATATATAACTTCAATATTTGGGTGAATATATATAGCAGTCTCTTGAGAAGTAGTAGGATACTCAAAATAGGCGTGAAAAATATGCTTTATTATGAGAATATAAAGAAACAATATATTTATACACCTATATATAAATTACTTATTAATAAATACCGGTATATATATATAATTATTATAGTAGTATATATATACTATATATATAGTATATATTAATATAGTATATAAGTATATATATTATACATATCAAGAGGTGGGCACTTCCGCCCACTTTTAGTCCGCTACCGTCGCTCCCCCGCTAGTATCCGTCTCTGGACGGTAAGAGCCGGAGTAGACCAGATATAAGGTGCGTGACTAATGGAGGTGGCCGGAAGGTGCGTGAGTGTAAATTAGCTGGACTTTGCACGGTCGGCACTCAAAAAAGTTTCCGCTCTTTTGTTTCGCACTTGACCTTTTTAAAAATAAAATATAGTTTACTTATTAAGAATTATCTTCCTTATTGGTTAATAATCTAAAGAAATATATTTTTATTTTATATGTTTATAATCTAATATAATCCCCCTTTTAGTCTCATGAGCTTATGTGTTTGGGTTTTAACAATTAAACTTCCAAAAATTTAAATCTCAACCTCCTGTAAGGCTACCATATATAATGAAAAGTAACATTTTAAATTGATTTTTATAAGCATTGGAATGCAGTCCTTTATTACTTCTCAAATGCTATGTTATACGGGTGTTATTACATTATTATTATTACCTTATAATTATTCATAATCTTTTAGCGCTTTTCACACGTATCTAATTACATTTTATTCCATAACCGAAATATATATACTAACTTTACTTTGAGAAAAGTGAGAGAATATATATAATATACTATATGTTATATAATAACGATATATAGGATAAATAAAAGTTAAGCTATAGACATATATAGGGTCATATATATGGATATAATATATTTATATATATATATATATATTAGGTATATATATAATTAACTAGGTACTTATATAATCATACTCGTAGTTATAACGGTATACATATTATAATATATTACTCTTCAACCCACGTATTTAAAATTTTAAGAACTGGATTAATGCTTATATCAGTATCATAAATAAAAATAAAGTATTTATATACTTTATAATATATATATTATATTTTATGATATATATATATTATAAGTAGTACTACTCTATTATCACATATACGTAATATATTTTGCATATTATACCTATAATATAGTAATATATATATATTACTATATACTATACATATAGTTCATATATATTTATACCACGTATGGTTATAAGCTCCCCGGGTTTCTGGGAGGGGGCGCTTCGATTTACGGGTAGCATTAGCATCCCGAGAGAATTCTGCGTTGAGTTTGCGAGGCTTTTGCCATGGATTCTACTAAAGTCCTTTTGTGTACTGAACTATAAGTCCTCTTTCCACCATTTAGGGTTCGGCTACCAGGGTGGGATGCCAACATCAATAAGAATATTCAGGAAGGGAGGTGTCAAGAGGGGATGATATTAGGTAAGGCCCTAGCCATGACGAAAAACTTAAACATTAGTCAAATGGATCACTTGCGTCTGAAGTGCAAGCTTTAACAACCGTAGGCTGAGCAAACAGGTAGGTAGCAGGGCTTCCCTCCTCACTCTAAGAATTGCATTAGCACTTTTCCACTTGTTACTTCAGACATTTAGGCAACCCGCCAATTTGTCTGGAATCTTGTTTCATTACAAAAATATAATAATAAATATTCTCGTATTACAAAATTCATTTTGATCTCTGTCTTCTCCGGCATTTTTGGGCGTTCCTTGCGCGGGCCCCATCTTATTTGGCCTTTTTACCATGCAGTCGCTCTTTGAACCTCCTTGGCGATCCCCTGCACTTACTGTTCTCGTCCGCCTGCCTCTTTTTCTGCCCGGCTTGCCGCCTTATCCGTTCGTTTATTCTGCTGCCCCCGTCCCCTGCTCACTCTCTCCGCTCATGCCCGGCCCGGGTGGCCCCACTGGCGGTGCCACACCGGCGTTCTAGCAGCGAGCTGTAGTACGTCCCCGTTTGCTTTCTATTGTGGCGTTTTTGCCTGCTCACCGCATTCTGGACGCCGACGCCTGCCGCCTTCCCTCCATCCCCCCCAGTGCATCCTTCCCGGGCCCCCCCCGTTATCCCTGCCCCGTAAGCAGCGCCGTGCGCCGCCCCCATCCCATTCCCTATTCTTCCCATTGCATCTGTGTGATCTTTCTCTTGCCGCCTTCTGGCCTCCGCACCTCGACATCGCCTCTTGTATGGTGGATTCCGCAGCAGTCTTTCTCCCTCAACCTGTCCTCTTTTATCTGAATTTGTGGCCTCCTACTTTGTTCGATGTATTTAGGGCGAGTTTCCCCCGGCCTTTTTCCGTCCGCCCATTCTTCTCCTCTCTCCCGCCTTTTTTCTCCATTTTGGGCCATGACACTTTTCTATTTCACCCTTGGTTCTGGGCTCCAGCTCTTTTCTTACTTTCCTGCTTTGTCTTCACCCCTTCCTTTCCTATTCTCTCTCCCTTTCTGCCATCTCCTCATCGTCTGCTACCCGCGTGGTCATGCCCCTTTTCCTCTCTATCTATCTCTTCATTCCTTTCTGCAACCCTCTACTAGTGTGGTTTCCTGCACTCATCGCTTTCTCTCATCTCCATTATCTACTATCTCTTAACTTCTTCTCCTCATCTGATTCTCTCTCTCTTATGATTATCTCCATCCTGTAGATCTCCTGTACAGGGGTGCTTGCGCCGTTTTCGTCCGCACTGCTCCGGTTCTGGTCCCCCCCTTGTTTCGTTTTTCCCCCTTCCGTCTTCCTCACGTACTTCCTTTTGGCCGCCCTGTTCATTGCCGTCTTTCTTCTCCTTCCATCTCACTCTTCCATCCCGTTCCTGTCCCTCCCGTCCACTTTGGGTCGGGGGCACCCTTGCGACCGCCCTTTCAATCATTCCCTTACTTCTTCTCTTCTCATCTTCACTCCTCACCCCTTTCCCATTACCCCCTTTCAGTTCGGCTCTCTCTCGCTAATCTTGCCCGTTTCCCTTCCCACCCTTTTCCTTTATCTCCCCCCCGTATCACCCCCACACATTTGGTCCTCCCATTTTGCCCCCGCTCCCCTCCTCCATCTTCCTCCCGCTTAATACTCTCATACATAGACCTCCAATCTCCTCCACTCTACTACTCTCAATGCCTCACTCATGCCTAGCTTCATCTCCCTCCATCATGCGTCTCTTCCTTATCCCTCCTCATCGTTCTTTATTTTATTCTTCTTTCTTTCTTTTCTTATCTTTTTTATTTTTTCCTTTTATCTTCTCTTGCGTCAATGTTTCTCGTCTCCAACTGTCTCATAAGTGAATCATCCTTCGCACAGTGTAAATCTTCAATCAGTTCAATCTATCATCCCCACGCGCTTTCTTCCTTCATTACCTATTTCTTCTTTTATTCTTCGTGCTTCTTCTTCCTTCTCTGGCTCTCGCAACCATCCTCCCTAACTCTCTCCATGTTCCTCCTTCCCATCCTCTCTCTACTCTCCTGACGTCCATCCGTACTAGGCCTCTTATCTTGAGTGGCCTGGTGGCGCTGTTCTTTTTTTGGTCAGGGGTTGTTATTGAACTTTTGTCTAATATCTCTTTCCTGCTGCCTTCCACGGCTGCTGTTCACTTTTTTCTGCACGGTCTTTGTCTGCCCCCTCTCTTCGCCCTCGGTCCTCGGTTTCTGTCTTTTCTATTACTCCTGTCTCAACCTACTCTTTTCTCTCCTCTCTATAGCTCATCTCTCTACCTCCACTCCTCCGTCTTCGTATCTGGTCTTTGCATTCTCTGTCTGCTACTGTCTCCTCTCGTCTCTCCGCTTACTTTCCATTAATTAATATCACGTTCTACGCCTCCTCCCTCTCATCCCCTAGCTTCTTGTCCCACGTGTTTCCGTCTACAGCCTCACCTTGTTTACAAGCTTTGTTCTACTCCTCTCCCTCGCCCTTCCTACCCCCTCGTCTATCAATCACCCACTCTGATTCACATTCCAGCCCTAGTCCCACCTATCTCGACACCTTCCGGTTTGTTTCTTGCGCCCTACAGTTCCCAGCCGTCCTGCGTTCACTTTATGGTCGTCCCTTTTTCGGTTCGTCCCCTTGCAGTGCTGTGTCCAACTTTTCGCCCTTGCCTTTTTTCTTTGACCACCACCCACTTTTTAAGTCGCCGAAAGTTCCCCTTATCACCACCTCACTTATCTCCTGATTGTCTCTTTTTCTTAGTTTCCCTTTCCTTTCACGCCTCTTTCCACATATACATTTTTTTGGCGTGTGCCATTCTCATAAACTCTCTCAGATTTCCTCACGCCCCGTGTTTTCCCTCACCCTTCTCCGTATCTTAAATCTCTTGATTTCCCCTGTTCGTTGTTCACCTTCCCCGCTTCTCCCCTTTCCCGCTTAGGCTATACTCTCATCTCCACTATTTGTCGTATTTTGGTCCAGACTACAGGCAATGTCGTTCCCCGTTATTATTAACCCATTTATCATTCATTTCTTTCTTGCTTTGTTCGCTCTCTTTCTCCCATTCCCTCTGTTCTCATTATTTCACGGGTCTTTGGACTTCCGCCCCTTTTCAAGTTGTTACATCACAACTACCCTCGTCCATTTGTAAACTGGGGTGTCATACGTAGGTCTTCACTTCTTTTTCTCTTTTTATAGCTCTCATCACATTCGATATTAAAGTTTTGGATAGACTGCTATGACTTCTCAACTCTCCTTTCCACAAATCTTCAACATCTTTTTCACCCTTTTGTCTGCACTCGTTTTCTCACTAACTTTTTTCACTTCCTGTCTCCTTCTTCCTTTCCCATGACTTTGGTCTACCTCTGTTATCACTCTTTTCTTTTCCCCCCCATTACTACTCCATATCTAGACAATTGCGCGGCGCCAAGCCGGAGCCTCGTGGTCCCGCCGGAGCCGGCGACTCTTTACACCTGGGCCGCAGCTCCGGCAGCCGGGCCGACGCGGACGCTCGGTGGCCTCCCAACCTCCTCACTCATAGTACTATCACGTCTAGTCTATCTCTTATTCTATTTCATTTAGTACTACTTTTTAGCTATAGGTTAATCATCTGTTATGTACATATCTCTATTCATTACTAATGCAGGTATCATCTCATCTCTCTTCCAGATTTGCACCTATCATCCGCTCACCATCCCCCACCCCCACCACAATCCCCACCCACACCCCACCCCCACTCCCGCCCTTCTCCTTCGTTCTTTTCTCTTGCTCGTTTATCCAGCTACTACTCTTTTTTTTTGCCACTTTCACATAAATTTATCTATTTTCTCCAGTACTCAGATAGCTTGCATGTAAGTTTTTTCGACTTCCACTTACGGCTTCATGTATGCCTCTCTGCTCGTATTAATTCTGTTTGAACTGTCTCCGCGTGCTGTCCATCTTCACGGCATTTCCCGGCTTTTCTCTTCCCATTCTTTTCTTCTTTGCTCCCCAGATACCCACACGTTGCAGACAAGCCTTTCACTCTTACCTGACCTTCCCATTTCTTTCACCTGGTTTTACCCTTCTCTCTTTTTTTTGTATTTCTTTTGCTTAATTCAAGCTCTGATTGGTTGGTCACCTCCACTGTCCCATCCTTCCCTTCTCGCCTTATCTTCTCCGATGACTACTGTTGCCACTTTTACTAATCTATATGTTTCACAAGACTGTCTTCATTATTTCAATGAACTCATAAGGATTCTGCACGTCCATCCTTGTCTACATAAGGACGCTGCAAGCTTTTGCACACCACCAGTTACTGAAGTTCAAGTTATCTCTCTACATATCCTCTCTCTACTCTTCTAGTCGTTATATATATATATTCTATTATATATATTCTACTATTCTATATTCTGTTATTTATATTTATTCTTATATTAGTATCCTTATTTCTATATATTATTTATCTATATATAATAATTATATAATAAAACTGTGCTCGTAAATAAATTTAATAAAAATCATCAGAATACGATTTTAAGCTGTAGTTTAAACTGTGCATGTTCGCTCATATAACAGTTTTTTAAATTTTGATAACATTGTATGCTTAACTAGTTGAAATATAGCAGGATGATTTGTCTCAATAAAAGAAGTTTTTCGGACAAAAGCAGCAAATACAAAAACGCCGCTGGGTTGGGTTTTTTATGAAGCGGGTTTGTGCCAACTCTGCGTACACAAGGACTGATTGGGAAGGAACAAGTGCATTTTTAGAGTGGTAGAGGTTGTGGATCAATTGAAGCAATATGCTGGAGAAATGAGAGAAGAATAAATGTATTTAGGTTTTAATGATTTGAACAGCATAATGAAATGGATTAAGGGATAAGTTAGTAATTGTTTATATATGGTGTTGGTGGTAAGGCTTCTGAATATGGAATCAAATAGTATGTATGTATGACGATAAGCGTGTGTAAAGAAAATGGAGTTGAAAGAGATTGTTTCATATTAATTAGAAAATGAGGGCATGGGATGTCTTATTTCATGGTATTCAATTGTATAAGGTGATGGGGTAGAAAAATTAGGGGGTAGGGGGGCAGGGAAGGTGTTAAAATGATGAGATGGAAGAGAGTGGAGGGTGCCATATCTATTATGCAGATGATTTGTTTTGGTGTGGGAAAATCTCAAGAGAGGTTGAAGGATTGGTAGAAGGTGTGGAATGGTGTGTAAAAGAGGGGGGGATTTGAAAATAAATGTTAGATAAGGGAAGGCTACGACGTTATGTAAGTTTAGGATAGGTTATATTTAAGTAAAGAATTATGTTTATGCTGACAGTTGTTTATATTTTGCTGATTAATATAGAATAGACATTGTGAAGTTAGGTTAGCTTATGTTAGGCAAGGTTAGGTTTGGTTACTAAGTTTTGTTAGACTATGCTATGTTAATATTAGAATAGATTAAGTTTAAGGGATTTTGTTTTATGTTAGCGGTTATTCATACTTGGCATTATCAATATAGGTTAGACATATCACATATGATAGGTTAGGTTTTGTTAGTTAATACTAGGATAAGTAATGTCAGGTTAACAGGTACTGCTAGAATAGGAACTTTGTATATGTTAGTTATTATTCAGTAAATTTGGGAACTTTGTTTACGTTAACAGTTATTGTTATGTTAGAATTTAGATTAAATATTGTTAGGTTAGGACTTAGTAGGTCTCCTCATGATGGGTTTCCTATATACAAGCTACTGTAAGTATCAATTATTTCAAAAAGAGCGCTGCTTACGGTTATCAAGTGATATTGATGGGTTAGGAACTTTGTTAATTTTTTTTTTTTTTTTTTACATGATACCACCACTCCGGGCAATGCACTTTTCAAAAGGAGGGAAAAAATAAATAAATAAATAAATAAATAAATAAATAAATAAATAAATAAAATTACATAAAGAAAAATAAAAATTAAAATAAATGAAAAGTAAACCCACCCTGACCCTTGCCTAACGCAATTCCCTCAGGTGGGCGCAGACGCTGGACTTAAATAGAGGAAGATTAAACATTGCGGGGAAAATAAAAGAAGGCAAGGAGTTCCACAAAATAGATGTGGCTGGAAAGAAGGGGTACCATAACGAGTGATCCTTGAGTCTCAATATTCACACAATTTTCATGAGAGGAACAAGGCAACTCTTGTGTTACGAGGGCGACAGTGGTGGAGAATGCGAGAGGTCAATTCTCGCGAGCACTTGCCGTTGTTGTAGAAAAGAGATAGGGCGCCGACGTCACGACGCAGAGAAAGAGGGGTCAAGGGAGTCAGAGAGTATGGGACAGTTTATAAGCCTCTTAGCCTTGGCAACTCTATCCAAAGAAGGGTGGAACCAGGATCCACCCCAAATGTGGGAACAGTAGTCCATGCAGGGGCGAATCAGACCTTTATATAGCTGGAGTATCAGAAGAAAAAAAATTACGCAATCTGAACAGAATTTACAGCTTCTGGCAATTTTAGCAGCCGATGTGATGTGAGGTCTCCAAGATAATTCACTATTTGTGTTAGTTCTAGAATGTTTATGTTGTTTACAGGTAGAACATTAGAGCCAACAAAGGGATAGGAAAAGTTGGAGGTATTTTAGAGAGGGAGATATGAAGAAGTTGAGTTTTCAAGGAGTTGAACTTCACAAGATTACGGTTACCCCACTGAAATTCCGACCAAATCGGTAAAGTGAATCGGAGAAGCTGTAGACGAGAGGCAACTCTAGATACAAACGAGGGAGCACAATTAAAATGAGTGGAAGAATGGAGAGTTGAGTCATCGGCATAAGAGTGAACAGAGTTAGAAGTGCAGCTAAGAAGATCGTTGATGAAAAGTAGGAATAAAGTTGGAGATAAAACAGAACCTTGAGGAACACCACAATTAATAAGAAAGGAGGAAGAGGTTGCTCCATCAACAAGAGCTGAAATGGAACGATCTGAAAGAAAGCTAGACAAGAGTAAGCAAAGCGAAGGAGGAAATCCAAAGGAAGGTAGCTTAGAGAGTAGCGACGCATGCCATACCCTGTCAAAAGCTTTGGATATTGACAGCTAAGTAAACGGTGTTATAATAAGTACATGTTATAGCAAATAATTTTTACATGGTTGTGATTTATATGTAAAAGTATATGCTTGCAACCTAATACTATGAATTCGTGCTTTAATTAACTATAGAGATTGGTGTAGGAGAAGGAGTGTGGTGTACGTACATGTTTTTGTTTTAAAGCTAGACAAGAGTAAGCAAAGCGAAGGAGGAAATCCAAAGGAAGGTAGCTTAGAGAGTAGCGACGCATGCCATACCCTGTCAAAAGCTTTAGATATTGACAGCTAAGTAAACGGTGTTATAATAAGTACATGTTATAGCAAATAATTTTTACATGGTTGTGATTTATATGTAAAAGTATATGCTTGCAACCTAATACTATGAATTCGTGCTTTAATTAACTATAGAGATTGGTGTAGGAGAAGGAGTGTGGTGTACGTACATGTTTTTGTGTTAACGTATTTCCATGCATTAAAATAAGAATTTTAAACAAAAATAGCAATAAAAATTTGAAATGTAGGTAATTATATATGAAAAATCTTAGGTTAACGGCCGAAAACGTATATTGGAGGGGCTAGATCGGGTAGGCTATATGTATATGTTATCGTGTTTTCGTATTTTTGGTAAAAACAATTTGATTTTAAATAAAAAATTTAATGAAACAAATTTTTAATAAAAGTAATATTTTACAAATAAAAATAGTAATAATAATAATAATAATTTAATTTTTTTAAAAATAATTGTTACCTAACGTAACGTTACAGGAGAAAAGGGGAAAATATTATAAAAAATATTAAGGTTACAGTTTAAAACTAAAACGGTACATTAAAGGGCACTTATCCTTTAAAAGGAAGTTACATAAAGTGACATAATATCGACAATCGCAGAACTCTGCTCATGCAGCCCAGCAGTGTCACGTGTTAGCTAAAACTCCAATAGAAAGATCGCGAATGTTTCCACAAGTTGCTTTTTTTTATCATGTTAATTTTTGTTATTTTTTTAAAATTTTTTTTTATATATTTTTAAGGGGCTCGAGCCGACGGAGAGACAGAGGGGGGGACGAAGTCCCCCCCGTCGTCCCCCGCTGAGGCCGAGAGACACTGACTCTTTCCATCTTTTGCTATTTAATCTTGGGTATTCCTTTAGTTAAAAAAAAAAAAAAAAACTTATTGGCAACCTTGTCGCACTATTGCCTTGAAATAATCGAAAAAAAATCGATTACATTGTTCGTTCGATTCATATCGGTTAACTACCTTTTAAAGGACAAGTTCCCATTAAAGTTTTAGCAAGAAAATAAAATGGAATGTAAAAATAGAAAAATGTTACAGCTTAAAAGGGTAATTTTTAACTTTAGCGTCATGTAAAAACATCAATTTTGTTTTGAAAATAATCGATGTTTCAAATTTTGTTCAAAGAAATGGTACCAAATTTACGATATATATATATATATATATATATATATATATATATTTATATATATATAACTATATATATATATATATATATGCATATATATATATATATATATATATATAACTTTATAATATATATATATATATATATATATATATATATATATATATATATATATATATATATATATATATATATGATTCATTAAATTAAGGTTAAGATAAGTTTTGTTAGGTTTACACAGTAATCTGTGTAAACTTAACAAACCTTATCATAGCCCTAACTAATTTTCGGTCATTATATATATATAATATATATATATATATATATATATATATATATATATATATATATATATATATATATATATATATATATATATATATATATATATATATATATATATATATATATGACAATAAGTTGAGGTTATGATAATTTTTTTTTAAGTTTTCACAGTAAATCTGAATTTATATAAATCTAAATATATAAAGAACCAACCCAGTAGATATGGCAACCACGCAGTAGATATGTCAGCCGCGTTTACGTCATCAAACATAGGTAGGAAAGATATTAAAAAAAACTGGGAAAAAATCGATATTCCGTCATATTACGCTCAAGTTAACAAATACCCTTAAAAAAATTAAACTAAGTTAACGCTTAAAAGAAACCGGAGTACAATGGTGTCATGCAAATGATACAACAGGATTTGGTAATACGAACATGTTTATCCTGATATATGATGATTTTCATGGGGACATGGGTACTGGTTATGTTAGGTAAATTCTAGAGGGTTAGATTAGGTATTGTATGTTAGGGCTGGTATGTTATGTTGAGTTAGGCTTATGTTGTGCTATGTTGGATATGTTAACAGTAATTGCAATTTTCCATTTCAAAACCCAATAAAAAAGTAGGTTTAGAAAATCGACCATTGCTCGTATTTGGGGTTAAGGAGTGGGTCCATTCTTTGCTTCGGGCTAAGCCCCCAATTTTCACCCCCCCCCCTAAAAATGGACATAAAATTCGAAATTTTCAGCCGATTTTGACCATATAAACACCAAACTGTAGCTTTTTTTGACCTCTAAAACGTCGTATTCCAGTGTTTTTCTGTGTCTGTAGTCATTGTTTTGGTACTTTCATTTTTTGAAAATCTAGGTATTTGACATTTGTCGAAACTCCTCCTAAACTATTTTTCGAAATGACTTCAAACTTGAAAAATACAAAGATTGGACTATTATCTAAAAAGAGTGTAGCAGAGTACGATATTTGACTACATATCTGAGCATTGGTCGATTTCAAAACCTACTATTTTTGGTTTTGAAATTGAAAAATTGGGATATTTTTTTTCTGTTTATCCGATCTGCATGAAATTTTCAGGTCATTTGTAGTCGGGGGAGATGCACATTTCTTACTTAAATAATTTCTTTGTATATGCAGTGGTTTGAGTTTTCTTGGAACAAATTTATTTCAAAAATTTTTTGAAAATTGCATTTTTTTCTTTTGAGCATACAAAAAGATTACCTAAGTAAAAAGATGTATCTCGCCCGACTATACAAGCTCTGAAAATTTGATGTTAATTAGATAGTAAAAAAATTTATATCAATATTTCACTTTTCAAAAAAATTTAATCGTAGAAAAAGTGAAATATTGATAATTTTCTGCCATCTGATCGGCATCAAATTTCAAGGACTGCTGAAGTCGGGCAGATATCTTTTACTTAGATAATTTTTTTGCATACTCAAAGTTACAAAAATTTCAGAATTTTTGGCAATTGTTCAAAAAAGATCCCAAACTTCACTGCTGAAATTATCTAAGCAGAAGTGTGCCATCACCGACCCAAATGTCTGAAGGTATTTCATGCAGTATCGATAAGCAAACTATCACAATTTTCTAAAACCAAAATAGTGGGTTTTGAAAATCATTAATCCAGATATGAGGTCAGAAAATTCCCCCTGCCTCTTTAGAGGCTATAGTCCAATCTTTCAGCTGACACGGATTTGAAGAGAGTCATTTCAGCAGTTTAGGAAGGTACAGCTCAAATGGCTCAAAACAATGACAAGGCTAAGCACTGAGTCTGGCGTTTAGAAGATAAAACAACTTTACAGTTTGGTTTTATATGGTCAAAATCAGCTGAAAATTTCGAATTTTATGTTCATTTTTAGGGGGTGTGAAAATTGGGCTCAGCCCGAAGCAAAAATTGGACCCTCCCCTTAAATATCAATATTTCGTTCCAAGAAATTTTAGATAATAGTCCAATCTTTGTATATTTCAAGTTGGAAGTTATTTCGAAAAAAATGTTGGAGTTGCAAAAAAAGGTAAAAAAAGATAGGCTTTCAAAATATGAAAATACAAAAGAAATGTTTATGGACGCAGAAAAACACTCGAAAACGACGTTTAAGAGGTCCGGAAAAGATGCGCTTTGCTCTTTATTTGATCAAAATCAGCTGAAATTAAGAATTTTGGTTCCATTTTAAGATTAGGGCAAAATGGGGTAAGTAAGCCCGGAGCAAAAATCAAACCCTCCCTTAAAAGGCTGAAACCCCTTAAATAGGTTGCTTCGTACTTGAAAACAAATAGTTTGGAACGTCATGCATCAAAAAGTGTTTAAAAAGGTCCAGCTCTATTTGCTGTTGAAAGGTTGACTTATTTTTATTTATTATTTATCATTTTTAAATTTCGATGGTGGCGTAGCTAAAAAAACTACTTTGGGGGTCTTCAGTCCTTATGGGGAAATCGATTGAAACCAACAGAAATAATCTTCCAACTATTTGAAACCCTAAATGTTCCCCTCAACGAAGTCCGGACCCCCATTTGAGGGGCTATTGACCTGGAATTAGATTCAATACCTTCAAAAGAGGTTTTCCAGACCTCGTAAATTTTCAAACACGATCTTAATAACAGCAAGAATCTGATGCGCATCAAGCGTCAAAATATTTTTTCTCTGAATCCGTCTCCAGATTCCGAAGATCCGAAGCTCTGGTCCTCGGTCATAAAACTGGGCGCTGCCGGATCTAAAAGGGAGTCTATGATCTTAAAATATTGTCTCTAGAAAAGCACCGAAAAGGCAGTAAATGTTCATCTATAGACTAGCATTTTCGCAAGCCGAAAGTGCAACACATAATACTTACACTTTCAAACGCCGAGTATCAGGATATGTTCGCTTTTAATTAGGATCTAAAATTTTCCCTCACCCCTCTGGCTGGTATTGTGGTCTCCTTCTTCAAAGGTGACAAATATATATATATATATATATATATATATATATATATATATATATATATATATATATATATATATATATATATATATATATATATATATATATATATATATATATATATATATATGCTATATATATATATAACTTCTATATATATATATATATATATATATATATATATATATATATATATATATAAGTTGAGCTATTTGGTTGCTTTACACCAGTTCTATAATTTTGTCAAATGATTTTAATTGTTAAAAAAGTTATTATTGAAAATAATTCTTTGTAGAATTATCCGAAAGGTGTAAATAGAACAGCTTGTGACTGTTCTTTCCAAAATGTGAAGATGTCTATTCAGCTTAAAATAATAAGTCTAGCTTAATAACTAAAAAGTTTAAAATCAATAATAAAATTCGCCTAAGGATTATGATATAATCGCTTAAATCAAGTGGTTTCCAAAGTAATTTTATTTGGAGTGGAGCCTTGTTTTGTTAAAGGTTTTATTAGAGTAAGGGATAACGTAGTTAAAGTTCAAAGCTTAAGGCCATGATATAATCTATTACCATCTAAGAGCGGTCTGTACCAAAACTTAAAAAAAGTAAGGGAGGTAAAGTTAGAGGTGGGTTAGAATCAAATAGAATAGATAGGAAAGCCTGATAGCTAGCTAGACCTGCTAAAGTTAGAATATAAAATTAAGTCTAGCTTGGTACCTTAAAACCTAGCCTAGGTCAAGCTTGGACAACTGTCTACTCTATCTTTTAATAAGGTACGATTTTTATCAGGCCTAATACTAAAACATAAATTATAATATACTTAACAATTCCTTTAACATAAATATGGAGGTAACCTCTTTTTAATATAAATCTTCAATAACACCGCTTCATTTTTAAACTCTTAGCGTGATCCAATCTTAGACCTAAGCGAGCTATCTACAATTTTCAAAACACGCTTTCGCTGTTGTACTTCTTTGGAAAAGTGAAATATTGATATATGTTTTCAAAAGTTTTCAAAAAACGCTTTCGGTGTTGCCTAACAAAAATATATATTTATCTAAAGCCGAGTAAGTCTCCAGAAGGAAACAATTTTATATTACCATAGTGTAAATACTGGGGGACAAAAAATATTCTTAATATATATATATATATATATATATATATATATATATATATATATATATATATATATATATATATATATATATATATATATATATATATATATATATATATATATATATATATATATATATATATATATAAATATATAAATATATGTATATATATACTATATAAATAAGAACACATATATATATATATATATATATATATATATATATATATATATATATATATATATATATATATATATATATATATATATATATATATATATTGCCCTGTGGAATATCACCTCTCTAACTTTAACCCTAACCTTTTGCTCTTGTCTGAGACTCAGATGGCTAAGAATTCATCCTCTAACTCGTTTAATGTTTCCAACTATAACTTATTTCATAATTTCCGTCTAAAGGGTGGAGTATGTGCCTATGTTAACATTAACACTCCTGTTACACAATACACATCTCGTGAATCTCGAATCTCTTAATTTCGATGTTCTGTGGCTTAAAATCTTTCTTCCTTCTACTACAATAATCTTGTGCTTCTGCTACTGTTCTCCTAACAGAACAGATTTTCACGCCTTTTTTGAATATCTTACTACTGTTCACGAGACTGTTATATCTTTTCATCCAAATACTGAGGTCCTCTATTTAGGGGATTTCAATGTACACAACACTGAATGGTTAGGTTCCTCTCATACTGATTTAGGTGGAAAGGAAGCCGAATTATTCAGTATTCTCAACGATCTGGAGCAACTAAGTAAAGAAACCACACATTCCGGATCGTCCCAGCCAATTCTTGAACACACTTGACTTATGTTTCACCACTAGTCCTTCTCTCTATAAATACACCATTTTCGCTCCTATTGGTAAATCTGACCACAACCTTATATCTCTTAATTCTAACTCTTTCTCTCCAACAGCTCCATCCTACCCTGTGCGTTCTTTCTGGCACTTTAATCAGGCCGATTGGGAGGCCTTGCGTCGCTTCTACACCAACTATAATTGGAATGGCTGCTTTGACTCTGGTGACGCTTCGGCTTCTGCCGATAAGGTGGGAGCTGTAATCGTTGATGGAATGAGCAGGTTCCAATTCCCACTTCTTCGACTAAATCTTTCTCTCCTCATAATCCATGGTTCGATCGTGCTTGTTCTCTAGCCATTCAGGCTAGATAGAGACAGTGCGTATCGGGGGTGGAAAAGTTCTCGTTCTCCTATCACTCTCACTAATTTTCATTCAGCTAGAAATCGTTGCAGGGATACTCTTCGTCAAGCAAGCGGGCTTCATCAAACAGAAAGTTAACTAACCTCCCTTGGTTCTCTTACCCAGCCAAATCTTTCTGGCCTCTTGTGAAATATCTCTAACAACTTCTGTAAATCTGCCTTTCCTCCTCTTATTCGATTCGATCTGATGGTTCTGTTGCTAATTCTCCAACTGAAAAGACCAATCTTTTCGGCCTCCTATTTTCCTCTAACTCAACCCTAGACGATTCTGGCATCCCCTTCCTCCTTCTCCTCTCAGGTGTCCAGTGCGCCTTTACTGTGATTACATTTGATCGTGTGCATGGGCTCCTGAAATCTATGGAACGTTAGGAAAGGCGGGTGGCCGGATGGGATTCCTCCCCGTGTTTTGAGGAGTGTGCTTCCGTGCTGTCCCCGCCCCTCGTTCAACTATATTCTCTATGTTTCAATACTAGCACTTTCCCTCAGTATTGGAAGCACGCACATGTATTCCGAAAAAAGAAAGCCGCTCTTATCCTTCTAACTATCGCCCTATAGCTCTCACTTGTATTCTATCTAAGATCTTTGAATCCCTTCTCAACTCATTTCTTGATCATCTGGAAACTTCATTCCCTTCTTTCCGATCGCCAGTACGGCTTTCAGAGCTCGAGGCATACTTTTCTATCTAACCGATTTGTGGTTTTTCGCTCTTAGGAACTACTGGGAGACTTGCGTGGTGGCGCTTGACATATCCAAAACATTCGACAGGGTTTGTCATGCGTCACTGCTCTCCAAGCTCCCCTCCTTTGGGTTTCCTCCTTCTCTTTGCTTACTTATGTCTAGTTTTCTTTCAAATCGCCAATATCGGCTATTGTTGATGGGGCACTTCTTCTTCCTTTTTCTGTCAATAGTGGTTTTCCTCGGTGTTCTGTCTTATCTCCTACTTTTCATTAATGATCTTCTCACCTGCACATCTAACTCTATCCACTCATATGCCGATGACTCGACCCTTCATTCTTCAATTCTGCTCCCTCTTTTACTTCTAGAATTGCCTCTCGTCTTAATCTTTCCGATTCTATTCTCGCAGATCTGGATAGAATTTCCGGGTGGGGTCGTCTGAACCTTGTGAAATTCAATTCTTTTAAAACTCAACTTCTTCAAATCTTCCTCTCTAAAACACCTTCTAACTTTCCTCTCTCTTTCGACGGTTCTCTCGTCTCTCCTGTCGACAATATAAACATTCTTGGCCTTAACATAAACAAAAAAATGTCTTGGAAACCTCACATCACAATGGTTGCTAGGGCGGCCTCAAAGAAACTGGGAATTCTGTTTAGACTGCGAGACTTTCCTATTCTCAATTACTCCAGCTATACAAAGGGTCTTATCGCCCTTGTATGGAGTACTGCTACTACTCTCATATCTGGGGGGGGGCTCTGGTTTCACCCGGCTTTTTGGACAGGGTCGATTCAAAGGCCAAAAGGCTTATAGACTGTTCTGTACTTTCCAGTACACTTGACCCTCTATCTTTGCGGCGCGATGTTGGTGCTTTATCTCTTTTCTATAGGTACCACAGCGGCAAGTGCTCGAGGGAACTTATCACTCGCGTACCACCAAATTTACGACGTGCACGTAGCACAAGGGGTGCTGTATCTGCGCACGAGTTTTGTGTTGATATTGGTAACTCAGGCTAGTTCGCTGCACGGTGCTTTCTTTCTTTCTCTCTCTCTCTCCTTCTCTGTTGAATTCTCTTCCATCTTCTGTGTTTCCTGCTGTATTTAATCTCCCTCACTTTAAAGCCTGCGTCTGTGCTCATCTGCGTAATATGCGCTAGAGGGCGAATTTTTGTGCGTACTACACCCCTCCTTGAATAGGGTTCTGCCCGTGAGTGGTGGTGACAACTGTAAAAAAAAACAATATGGAAACTCATAAAGAGTTATTTATATACGAGAAGGAAATTACTAAATAAGAACCCTGAGGATTGAATTTTAATTAAAAAAGTACAAAAGTCTGCATAAAAAAACTGACTAAATAAAAATTTAAAGTTCTATTTTAATTCCTTTAACTTTTATTTTCTCAATTTTTAATTTCGTAGGCCCTAGGAAGTGTGCCTAAAGTGAAATTGGATAAAAAGCACTGTGTGTGTATGCCAGGGTGATATTTTGAGAGAACGAACAACTTTCGATAACGTTAATAGCCTATCCGCCTAAAATCTGGAAACTTTCAAAACAGTGTGCAAATTGTTTAATAATATACTTATGTAACAAAATATTAATTTCATAACATTTTAATTACATAATGTATATTCAATAGCTCCAATTATTACTAGCCTACAAGGCAAATATATCACTGCTCACTTACGAGTTCATGGGTATAAAATTATCAAAACATATTACATATTTACCTTTAAGACGCCCTCGTAGCACAAGGGGTGCTGTGTCGGCGCACGAGTTTTGTGTTGATATTAGCAACTCCAGAGTAGTTCGCTGCGGTGCCTCCTTCTTTCCTGCCACCTCTGTTTTGTGGAATTCTCTTCCATCTTCTGTGTTTCCTACTCAATTTAATCTCCCTCACTTTAAAGCCCGCGTCTGTGCTCATCTCTGCGTAATGCGTGTTGAATTTTTGTTGATTTAACCCCTCCTTGAATAGGGCTTTGCCCAAGAAGTGAGCAGTGGTGATCAAATGCATAATATTTGTGACAACGAAAACATTGACAAATGACTGCCTCACCGTGACTGTCTGAAAACCTTAACATGATATCTTAGGCCCTACGTAAAGTTGCGCCGTTCAATCCAGTTTTCTTTAATTAAATAGAATTAAGGAAGAACTGAAATTAAAAATCAATATGGCAGACTTAGAAATATTGCCCCATCTTTTGAAATATCATAAACGAATAAAAATTATTTTCAGATTGTATACCAAAGAATTGGTCAAAGAATCGGTACAATTTTATCGATTCCGATTCCTGAAAAATAGCCGGTGCCGATTCCGATTAATTGTCCCATCACTAATATATATATATATATATATATATATATATATATATATATATATATATATATATATATATATATATATATATATATATATATATATATACTATATCATATATATATATATATATATATATATATATATATTTTTTTTATTTCGCTGTAGCTTAAAATCCTCTAACAAAATTCAGAGTGTGTAAGTAATATTTCATGATAATATAAAAAATAAATTAATTTTTGTCTCTGTTTTATAACAAAAGTTGATTTTTATACTAAAAATATATTTAGTATTTATCGTGGTAAAATTTTTTTTGGAAGGAAAATGACTAATATTTTTTATAAAAATTATTTAATAATTTTATGTTCTAAAGTCTCCTAAAGAGGAGCTGCCGTCTAAGAAGGGGAAGAAATATCTGCTTGTTATTAGCCAATCACAGAGTTGCTTACATTCCGAAGTAGGCAAATCAAGGCGTTTCTTCCATTCGAAAACAGCAACTAAAATTTTCAAAATTTAATTTCTCCGACAATATACCTATCTTCAAGTTTTCGTTTTTGTGCTTATAAACGGCTAGAAATGCTTATGCATATTTTAGCACGAATTTCGTGCCAAAACGAACACACGGCTTTCACGGTTTACTTTTGTTTACTTACAATAGGAATCGGCGTTGTGATGGAGCCCGGTGATTTGGAATAAACAAATAAAAAAATAAATAATTTATATTACAATTCATTGATCAACTATTGCGACGAAGTTCAACGATCTGGGAGAAATTAGATTTAAAGCGGATTTTATTAAATGAAACCCAATCAATTTAAGCAAGCCTACCACTTAGTGAAAACATTATCATTTGATTTCTTTACGAATATATCAAACGGGAAAAAAAATATGAATACCATACAAATATTTGGCACAATCGTATTATCTTTAAAACCTTATCCATTGTTGTAAAAAAAATATATTCCTGCCTGCCTTCTGCCGCCATTTGTTTTGTTTTAAATTTTCGTAATCGCGTCCTAAATTCGGCAAGCACGGGAAATAGGAACCTTATCGAATTAAGGAAATTCCTTACGTTGGGGAAGCATTTCTTACGATTTTGTTCTAAATTTGACAAAACGAACGCAAACTCAAGCATTTATTACCGTTTGTAAGCGCAAATGACAAAACGAAAAGCCTTAAATATATTTATACTGTGTATATTGTGCAGAATAAAAAATATCACTGATTTCGATAATCGAAATGTGTCCAGACATCGATACACCGAAATTAAAAATATTGACATATCGATACTTTTTGTAACCCTATACATAGTGTAATAATATATTAATAGGCGTTTTCGATTTTGCACTTTTGCTAACGAAATGCTAAAATTTTTGTTCGTTTTCGTCAACCTAGCACAAAATCGTAAAAAAATGCTTATCAAACGTAAGGAATTTCTTTAATTCTGTATGGTTGCTATTTTATACAGAATTTTATTCTATATTACACAGAATTAGTGACATTTTTTTACGTTTGGTGAGCCTTTTTTTACGATTTGCGCTAGGTTTTGACGAAACGAACAAAAATTTTAGGCATTTTCGTTAGCAAAAAGTGCAAATCGAAAACGTCCATTAATCTCTGATCCCTCCTATGTCATGCTCCCCATGAACCATTCGTGATACCTACCGCATGACCATTGGTGAATGGTGGTCGCATAGAATAGATAATAGTTTACCGTGATATAGATTACAGAGATAGTTTTTCTTTTTATTCGTGCTCACACGCTCGACAAGAAATCACAGTATAAATTAAGAAATGCTTATTCCAGTTTTAACACGAACTTCATAATATTTCTAAAAAATTATCGATATATCGATATTTTAAAGATCAAATCGCCTTCGATATTATCGCCAGAAAAATATCGATATTCGATATGTCGACATGTCGACGATTATAATCGATATATTATAATCCATATAATAAGCGGTTTTTCGATTTGTATTTGTGCCTTACGCTTCGATAAGAAAATGAATAATCCAGTTTTGCACGAATTTTGGGCATATCGAACGTTTGTTTACATATATTTTGATCACTGTTTTGATTGAGCCATGTGTTTTGAATAAACGCAATAAAAGAAAAAGGGAGAAAGAAAGAATTAATCAACTAATTGTGATTGGATTTTATCGATTTGGAAGAAATTAGATTTAAAGCTAATTTACATGAATGAAACAAATTCATGAATTTCAACAAATCAAACGACCTACTACGCCAATCTTGTTTGTTTACATTTTTTCGCGTAGCATTTTTCCTATAAATTCGGTAAGGCACGGGAATTAGCAAACCTGCAGAATTTAGAAATCCTTATGTTTTGGTGAGCATTTTCCTAAATTTGCTGCTTAAATTGACATAGATCGATAACGCAAACTTTTAGCTTTATTACGTTTCCCGTAAGCAGAAATGCAAAATCGAAAACGCCTATGATATATATATATATATATATATATATATATATATATATATATATTATAATATATATATGACATACATATATAAAAAAAAATAAATATATATATATCAGCCTCAAGATTAGACACTAAAAACTAGTTAAAAAAGACAACGATAGCTACACTAAAATGAATACAATTTTTTGGATGCAGGGGCAAATTTCAGTTTATGAACGTAAAAAATAATTAAAATTAACAAATAAAAATAAATAAATAAAGTTTTTAATAAATAAATTAATGTTTTTTTTATTTTACAACGGCAGAAATGATGTTGTTAACAGATTTATTTGCAGCATTCTTAGATAATGATCTCGAGCAGTTGTTAGGTATTTTACAGTATTACGGTTTAATAGTAACCTAACTATATATATATATATATATATTTGCTCTTATATATATATTATATATATATAATATTTATATATATATATATATATATATATATATATATATATATATATATATATATATATATAGTGGATAAAAGCTCCCGGTCATTGTTACTCATCGACGCGGAGTCCAAATCTCCTTTTACTTATTCTTTGATAATATATTATATATATATAAATATATATATATATATATAATATATATATATATCTATATAATATATAATATATATATATATATATAATATATATATATATATAATATATAATTATAATATATTTTATATCAGCGTTTAGTATATCCCATCATAATGTATCTTAAAAAACTATTAATGCTACAGTAAAAGGAAATACTTGGTGGAATGCTGGTCCAATTTAGTGGCGGAAAATGTAAAAAAAAATAATAATATAATATAATATAATATATATATATATTTATATATAATTATATATATTATATATATTATATATATATATATATATATATATATATAATATATATATAATATATATATAAAAACTACAATAGGCTAACAGCGAAAAGGAATACATTTTTGGAAATCCTGGTAAAAAATTTCACATAGGAAAATGTAAAAAAAATAAAAAAATAAAAAATTAGTTAATAATTATAGTAATAATGAACTCAAAGGCTATTTAGAGACCTTTTATTGTTTTCTCGTTAAAATAAATAGCCACTTTCTATTAAATTTTTGCTTTTTTTTTTTACTAAAGAATACCGCACCCCAAGGGGTATACCGCACCGATGGCAGGAAGTCGGGGTCTCTCGGATTGCCGGGGCAAACTACGGTAGGACTTAATTCCCCCTCCGGGAGGGTCTCCCGGAACCCCGCTCTTTGGTATTTGGGTGTCGCGGGGGGTTCCTTCCGCCCCTCCCCACGGGGTATGAAAAACGTCCCCCGCTATGTTCCCCGTCGGCTCGAGCCCCTAGTGTGCCCTATAAAGCAAAATTTAATAGAAGTCTATTTTTTTAACGAGAAACCAATAAAAGGTCTCTAAAATAGGCCTTCTAATCATATTACTATAATTATTAACAATATTTTTTTTTTAATTCATTATTATGAATATTGTTTAGGTTTCTTATTGTGGAATTTTTACCACCGGAATCCAAAAATGTATATCCGCTTAGCGCTGTAGCTATTTGTAGTTTTTGAGATATATATATTTTTTTTATATAATATAATATTTTTTTTTTTTACATTTTTCCGCACTAAAATTGGACAGCATTCCACCAATGTATTCCGTTTTACTGTAGCATTAATTTTTTTTAAGATACATATGACGGAATATACTAAACGCTTGCCATATAATATATATATATAATATTATATATATATATATAATATATATATATATATATATATATATATTATACATATTTAGTTACATAAGATTTAGAAGATAATATAACCGTAGGAATAAAATATAACTACGCACATTAACATATTTAAATATATATATATAATATATTATATATATTATATATATATATATATATATATAAACTACGGTTGGTTCAAAAACTTAAAGGGTAAAAGCCGCTACATTGCTACAACGGTAGTACGGTACAACCCACCGGAGATCAGTGTATCTGTTACGGTTATCAAATTTATTTCGCTCATTGTCACATTTTTCAAATTAGGGCCTATTTATTTTGTAAAAAAAAAAAATTGTCATTAAAACAAAAATGTTAAAAAATACCTTATTTTGGGGATCATATGTCCCTTTTCCCGTTGATGTAGTCGGTTTTTTCCTGTTTCTGCGTGGCATCTTTTTGTAACGATTTAAAAGCACTATAATGTTTGTTTTTTATGTAGGGCTTTCAGGTTGTTGTATTGGGCCACTGGATCCCACATTTCTGCCCAGAGATTACAACTGCCTCGGCAATTAATATATATATATTAAGTTTTTAAATAATCCCGACTCTACTTTTAAATATAATAATTCTCCTTTTATTTAATTAGTCTACTCGTTATATTTAAACTTGTCTCTAAAACTTCTTTAAAATTTTTTTTGGAACCTAAGAACTGTTAAAGAAAGCACAATGCTCTGCAGTTAAGAACATACGACACCTCTATTATAAACTTGATCACTGAATAACTGACTGAATAGTGGTGATTAGTAAATACTCAGAAGACAATTTGACTATGTGGCATGTGCCATGCATGTCGATCCTCCGCCCTCTCACCTGCGAGTATCCTGTGTTTGTTCCCAAAAGCGAAAATCTAAAACCTACCAATTTTTTTCGTTTTATTTTATACACTGACATTGGGCCGAACGAAAGAACGAACCATGGAGAGAAAGAGAAGTTTCATCACTTCAGAGTGTTCGGGAGAGGGGGATAAGTTTTTATTTTTTTTCCGAGCCTCTTAAAAATTTTTTTTTTTTTTTTTTTGAAAGCAAATTCACGGCTGTTCGATATTAAGGGAAAAATATCGATATATCGCCAAAAATATCGATTTATCGAGCCAAAAATATCGATATTTTTTGGCCGCCGATCCCTAAGTCACGGATTTCGTGCATAATGGGACCGCAATTCCTGGTTTACATTTTGACAAACAAGTGTAATTAGCTTGTTGCGATGGAGCTTCGAAGATGAGAGAGGAGAAAAAATAATGGTTATATTACAAATAATTAATCAGCTATTGTGATAGAGTTCATCGAATTTGGAAGAAATTAGACTTAAAGCTGATTTTATTGAATGAAACATTCAAAATCCATTTTGTTTGTTTACATTTTTGCAAGCATGGATATAGCAACCTTACAGGGAATTGTTACAATAAGGGCCTCTAAAACATTATAAAAATCACTGCATAGACTCTAAAAAAAAATAGTAATGAGAAATAACAAAATAAAATAAAAGATCGGTCTTCTTTAGGAAAGTTACAGCCTCTAAAAGTTTGGAATTTTCCCACAGGTTTTATATATATATATATATATATATAATATATATATAATATATATATATATATATATATATATAATAAGTATATTATATATATAATATTATTTATATATATAAATTAATATATATATATATAATATAGCTATATAATACCGGTATATATTATATAAATTTAGATCTGCCTGAGGTTTGGTTTAGGACCATCCTTGTTCAGGTTACAATAAGATTTGTTAAGTATACAATATGCTTAAAACATAATAACCTGAACTAGTAGGGTCCTAAACTGTAGCCGGTAAAGGTTACTTTTACGCTACACTTCTAGAAAAAAATTGAGGGTTGCCAGATGATGCTCTTAATTTGTTATTCTGCTTGAAAACATAAATGTCGGCTATTTTTTCAAGATTTTTAACTATTTAATTATTGTATTTTTTAAAATTAAATTTTTAAATAAATTATTTATAATTTTAATTAATTAAATAATTAAAATAATGTTTTTTTTAATAAATTTATAGGTATGAAACTATTTTACTGAAATAAAGTGCTACTCAAATCGTAAATATAGCCTACTTTCAAATATTTATTTATTTTATGTTTTTTGTTTGTGTTCATGTGAATTTATTGACGAAAATTGCTTGTGGTGTGAAGCGCATTAAGTTTGATTCTTTGGTTTTTTTATTAAAAATTTTATGAATTGATTACGACTTGTGTTTAGTTATTAATTATTTTCTCGCTAATATAGATGTCAGAGACTCTATTTATTTATTTTTAATTAATTTAAGTATTTAATATAGTAAATATCTTTGAAAATTACATTATTAAAATAATGCCAAAGCCGTATAATTCAATTTATCCGAATTTAGCAAACCTATCCTAACCTTGACTTAGAGGCCTTGTAATGTAAAACCTAATATAAAATCGTTATTTTTATTTTTATTTAACCTTTCGTTTTATAATAATATATCTATTATATATATATATATATATATATATATATATATATATAAATAATATTATATAGTAAAATAAAAGATTTTAAAATTTTTTACATAGTTATTGTAAGTATGTCTATTATTTAGCGCACAACAAACAAATAAGTAGCAAAATAGCAACCCCGCAACTCTCTCTCTCTCTCTAGAATGTCGGCGTAAAAGTAAACCTTTACCACTGGTAGCCTAAGCATGGGATGGATCGAGCGATGCTTGTAAACCTAGACTCTAACCTAGATGGGTTTAACGTTGGGCCCATAAGCCTAGATGGATTTCTGCAATATGGCTTATGCTACTATTTCTTTACAATCTCCTTGTCCTATTTTCGTACAGGGTTGCAGCAACTTTCTGGAGTCAGGGAAAAAAATTGTCACAAGGGAAGGTCAGGGAAACGTTTTAAAGATATGCTGAAAGTCAGGGAAATTCCAAAAAAGTCAGAAAATTTAAAATTTCAAAAACATATGAAGAATGATCCATGGATCCAAGTTACATATTTTTGATAATATTTTTTTTCTTTGGCGAATTGTGGAATGAGAGATATATTTGATAAGTGAATGAAAAGGATGGCGAGGAACGACATTACCTAAATCTACTTATATCCTGTTTCTTTCTATTTTTAGTTCACTATTAACTACTAATCTTTCTATTCGTTCGTAGAGGTTGTTAAAGAGTTCATCCTTCGATTTGAAGGTGTTGTATATGGGTTGTGTTTTTAAGACTGTATGACTTAATCTATTTATATCTTTTTCTTTTTAGGGATTTATATTTTTTAAGTTTTTTTTTGAGGTTTGACGAAGTGATTTTTGATTTTTGTGAAGTTGAAAGTATTTATTATTTATTTATAAATGACTTCAAACAAAAAACTAACTTAACGACTAGTGGTTGGAGGTCAAACTGAACCCACAGTTTTCAGGTGGTTGGGAAAAGGACCTGATAGTTCCAAGGCATACTGTAAAGTAAGTTGTAAAAGAACTTTGATCTATCTAACATGGGTACGCCAGCCATAGTTTCCCATTCAGAGGAAAAACCCATTTGGAATTTTAATCAGAAAACTCAGCAAGACCAAACCATCAAATTGAAAAACTTTTTCGTTACATGTTCCTAATAATACAAATATTAATGAAAGTGTGTGCACTGGGTGACTTGGACCACCTTAGGTATAACTTCGTCTCCCGACTCTCCCCTAATTTAAAACTTTTTAGTTTTTTTTTGTTGAAATCAAGGCCCTATAGTAGGTCATAAGCACACAAAAAAATAATAATGTAATTCTAATAATAATAGTTTTCATTAAAGTTTGAATAACGCTCAAGTCACCCCCACCTTGGAGGGGTGAATCGGACCACCATTGAGGAGTGAATCGGACCATCTGTTTAAATTCATTTACATATAAATTCAGAGTTTATATTTTAAATTTTTACTTAATAAATAATTATTTATCATATTAAAATTCGTAATAAGCAATAAAAATAATTCAGGTAATTGTTACCCAGAGGGTGGTCACCAATTGATTTTTTTATGAAAAATCACAAGATATACTCTAAAAAAATAATAATAGAAGAAAAGAGAAAACCGAAATGTCGCTCTCCTTAGGAAAATGTTACAGGCCTCATCAAAGTTGTAAAAACTCCATAGGGAATTTGTTATTAAAAAAAAAAAAAATTTTTTTTTTTTTGAAAATCACGGTATATCTATAAAAAAATAATAAATGAAGAATAATGAAAGCGGAAAATGGGTGCTCTTTAGGAAAAAAAAGTTACAGCCTCTGAAAGTTAAAAATTTTCACATAGACTTTCTAAATAAAATTTAGTGGCCTCGTGCTCGTTTTAGGGCCATCCTAGTTCAGGTTTATGATAAGATTTGTTAATTCTACAATATATTTTCTCTGTGTATACCTAACAAAACTTATCATACCTGAACTAGAAGGCCTGAAGTGAGACCTAACCTGGACGACCAATATTGAAAAGTCTATGGGATTTTTAACTAACTTTGAGAGGCTGTAATTTTTTTCTTAAAGAGCGACAATTTTTCGTTTTCACTATCTTCATTATTATTTTTTTAGAGTATATCCTGTGATTTTCATAAAATCCGGGGTGCAACCCTGCTGGGGTAACAATTACCAAACTGAGTCAAATAATGATAACATAAAAATAAGAATAAAAATAAGGTGGTCCGAATTCACCACTCTGCTGCTCAAAAGTTTTACACTTTTTGAAAATCGTATTTTTATATAAATTTCATTTTTCATTTTAAATTTTTTACTTAATATAAGTAAAATATTTATATTATATTTAAATTAATTCTACATAATAAAAATGTCAATAATAATACGTAAAATACAAAACAATGGTGGTCGATTACACCCCTTCCTCAATTTTACGGTGGGGTTGAATCGGACCAGAGTTAGACGCCCGTGATTTTTCCACTAATACTGTTTTGGAGCAAAAATTTACTTTGCCAGTTTTAAAGCTAACATACTCGAGTGTATACCTGACAACAAAAATAATTAAATCCATCCACAATTTTTCTTTTATAACAAAGTTTAAAAAAACTCACATTTTTCAAAGTGAAATTCTATTAAAGGGTATTTTGTATACCCTAATTTATGACATTTTTTAAAATATAAAAACTTTCTAGAATAAAGATGATCTAAATAAAAACTTGTAGTTACTACGGCGTAGCTATTAAAATGAGGCCAAAAATTTTTTTAATTATTATTATTTTTTTTATTTTTTTTAGAGTGGGACTGAATCACCCCTCCTAAAGAGGCGGGCCGGGTCACCCCGCGCCCGACAACTATGCATTGAAAATTATACCATTCTCATCAACTTCTAATCATACTCAACTGATTGTAAATCCCGATTGATGCCTAGTATAAATTTTATAATCCGCTAGAACAAGGGGAACAAAGATTTGTTGTATTACTAGAGGCATTTTACCACCAATAACCGAATCACGAGATTCTAATTGCTGAGAAAGTAAAAGCACAATACACTCTACTTTGCAGTGAAGCTCCTCTACCCTTGAATAAATTCAAAATTTTTTGGATGGTGATTATCCTTCTAAGAGACTTAATGAGTTTTTTTCTTCTATAGTACCTGGAATCAATGTTATTGCGGAATTGTGGCAAATTATTAAATAGGACTGATATTTTTGCATGGAAAAGCGACCGTGGAAGGAGGGTTTTTCTGTAAATAAAGCAATTTTAGGGGAGAATCTGAAAGAACATAGTTCTGATTTCTAAGAACAGTGCACACATGCTATAATAGATCTCATGAAAGTAATTCATAAAGTTCCTATCAACTCAAAAAATTTTGACATGTAAGAGCTGCCCATAGGAGCTATGAAGACATCTCAAAGAGTCAAAATAGAACCAAAAAGAAGAAGAGAATAAAAAGTTGAAAAAAAAAAATATCCATACAGATCAATTAAACTTGAAGAGCAGAGAAAGATGTTAAAACTGAAAGCTTTGACAAAAGTAGACGCTATAAAATCAAAAATTCAGATGCTTGAGAAGAAAAAGTTAACCTAAATCTCCCTATTTAGAACTTTGTGATCAATTGGACGTAATTGATGAAGCAGTTAAAGTTTAAATTTATTTTCCTTTTGTATAAATAAAACTGTTTGCTTAATGAAAAAATAAAATGAAGTGCGTTGGACGGCTATGGGAAGGTATAGGCTTATTACTAAAAAAAATATATTTTTTTAAATCATCCATTTTGAAGGAGAATCATTATACTCTACTTTTGGAAAAAAAATAAAAAAGGAGTGCATTGGATGCTATGGGGAAGGTATAGGCTGAATTTACTAAAAAAACAAATATATTTATTTAAATTCATCATGATGATGAACAATTTTTAGTAAATTTTCAATAATTAATGTATGAACTGAGTAAATAGGTTACAATAATGAATTAATAGATATTTTTATACGCCAAAAGTAACGACGCTGGTCAGGGAAAATTTGCGGGATTTGGTCAGGGAATTCCAAATTCAAAATTTCAAGTAAAAAAAACACTTTTTTTACGATAAAAAAGAAAATTCGTGTATTTTTCCTAAAGATCTGAGATTTTGTTTAAACTTTGAGAGGGTATAAACTTTCTTTTCCTAAAGAGACTGATCATTTATTTTTTTATTATGTCATTATTTTTTTATAATGCTGTGATTTTTATAAAAATCTGTTTGGAGGCACTTATTGTAAAATAGCAACCTTACAGAATAAGGAAATTCCTTACGATTTGGTGATCCATCCCGCATATCTCGATTTTTTGCGGCTGTTTGTGAAATATACGCAAACAAATTTTTTTAACGTTTGAAAAGCATAAAAGCAAAAAAATGAACCATGAAACTTTATTTATTAATACACTAAAAATTTTCTTCAGGTCTTATTCTATTCCTTGCTAAAATTAATTCTGGGCTCTCTCTTGCCTTTCTTATTGACTGTTAAGGTCATTTCTATTTTTCCTATAATTTTCTAAAATCATCTTACCTAAACTACCCTTGATTATTTTAAAACATCTACGCTTTTCAATAATTTTCTCTCTTATCTCAAACCCTGTTGGTGAATCCACCAAACAGGGTTTCTCTTTGCCACCCTAATGTTTGTCGTTAAAACATTCTGACTGAATATTCATATAAAAATTTGCTTAAAAACGTTTCCCACATGATAAAACGTTTTTTGGTCTTTAAACTCTTTCCCAGTCAGTTATACTAAGCATGTCTCAAAATTTGGTAAAATGGCCATTTCGGAAATCTAAGATTTTTTTCGCTTATTAGCTTTGCAATTTGACCCAGATATCATTCATATTAAATCTAATTATATTTTGGTCACTAAGTCCTAAATTCTCCTCAACTCTAACTTCATGCACCATACTTTCATCGTTAGTTAATATCAAGTCTAATAGTGCATCATGTCTTGTGGCGTTCATGGACCATTTGGCTCAAAAGTCTAGTATACAATTTATAATACAGAACTATATGGACATGTATTAGACAAGGAATCCCATTGACTGCCAGAAAAATTAAAATCACCCATTATGATATAGCTACCTTTTTCTTTACTTGTGGCATGCTGTCCCATTTCTTTCTTTTCACAATTTCCGTGTCTAATTCTTAACTCTGGCCAGGAGATCTATAAATGCCCCTATCCTATATGATTTATTGTACATAAGGATATCTACCGCACACTGTTTCAATATCATGATTAGCTTTAAAGTCAGTATTAATACAGATTGAATATTGCCTTTTAACATAAAGGCGCAAACCCCCTCTTCCTTCCTCTATGCTGTATATCCTAAAGTGAATATCTCTATTTCAATAATTCCTAAAGGAGTCCTTCCAATAATTTCTTCATTAACCATGCTCAGTTTTGCAAATTAATGTCTAGATTGCTCATTTATGGTAGCTATAACTAATCAGCTCATTTTTTATTTCTAAGCTATGAGCATTTGTGTAAAACATTTGATATTCAAAATGCTACAGTTATTACTTTATTGCTAATCATGCATATTTGAACCTGTAACAACAGTAGTTTTATTTTTCTCACCACTATTACAGTTTCGCATTCTTATAAGATTATTCATAATCAAGATTTATGCCATCACCCTCTAACTTTACGCTAGTTTTATTGAATAGACAAGTCTCCAAAACTGGCACTGAAACTCAACACTGCAAAAAAGATTTGTCTAAAATTCTCTCTAAATATCCAAAAACTGATATTTTCTGAAAAACATTTCCTAATCCTTTAATTTACACCTAGAGCCATACTTCCCCATTCTGACGCTGCACCTGACCGTAGGTAAAATTCCTAAAATCATGCACCTTCTTTTCATCTTCTGAATAACCTCCTATAATCTGGGCCATAATTCTCTGACCTTCTAGGTATATTAACTACAAATGGCAGTCCCTGTTCGGGCGCCAACTAAATTTAAAGAGTATGTTAGGGAGAGTTAATGGAAAGAAGACCCGGATTATTAACTGTTAACAGAGTCCCCAAACCACCCAATAAATTTAGAAAGTGAGATCAGAAACCAAATAACTCACGTCTTCAAGATTGTGGCAATCCTTTTGACAACAAAAGGGAGGACTCAAGGTCGATGATGTGACAGGAGGCCAATGAAAATTGGTCACTCAGAAAAATATTTAAATTCTGAAAATGGCTAACTACCATATATTCAAGATGCCTAAAGAAGATGTGATTAGTAGGATGGGAGAAAAGAACATGTTATGATTAGAAGGCATACATATAAATATATTATATAAATAAATGAAAATACACCAATATATAGAGGTGTACCACTTCTGCATATAATTGGGTGAAGTTGGAGCCACTGCAACAGCGACCCCAACATCCCCCCTCACTAAAATTACGCCCCCACTCAAATTCCTTATAATCATAAACTGTTTGTAGCTGGAGATCTGTTAGTGAGTGGTAGGCGGCGAAAAGAGGGGATTGACCCGAAAATGTCTGAAGGAGAATGAGGGAAGTTGTTTACATCCTTATCACACACAAGCCGAAAGCCCTTAGGACTGAAAACCTATAACCGCAATATATTTTTACATATGTACAAAACTAAACTTAAAGCTGATAACTGTAGTCTGTTAGTGAGGATAATGCGGCCTACGTGACTGAAGCACGCGTTCCTCTTCGTCGATAAATTTCTTAAGCGAGTTCAAAATTGAAGATCGTCGACAATCTGATAATGAACCATAGTTATACCTCTCTAGCATCATCCGCATTTCCAATCGCAATTGGTCATCTTGTTGGTGCGGATCAGATACACCCAGCTGAGAATGGTATGGTAATGGTGTTGACGATGGAACAGACGAAAAGTCAGACTGATGACTCGAGGTCGTGATGGGTACTCCAACTGAGGAGTCGAATAAGCTGTAGCGGAGTGAGGCACTTGAGGTGGGGGGACAAAAGCTGCGGGAGGCAATCCGGTAAAAGGAGCCGCACCCAACCGCCTCTCGATGTTGGTCAACGTTCGAGAAGTAGACGGCCGAGGTGGTTCGATAGCTGATTGAATGATTCGTTCCCTTTCTTCACTTCTCGTTAAAGTAGGTGGCTGATGGCTAGTTCGGGAGTGAACGTCACGACGATCAGAAGGCCATGGACGAGAAAGGGCGCGGGAAGTAAAGAAGCTCCTGTACTTCCTCATGATTGTTCCAGGAACAAGCGGTTAGCATGTAACCCATCGGAAAGCATCGGAGTTTGAAGGTACAATTGTTTCTTTTTGATGAATCTGGTATGAGGGGTGTTTTTATACTCCGGGCTGTGTCGTTTTGTTCCGTAGTAGTAGTTGAAAACCTCACTACCGCGAAGAGTGGTTTTATCTGTCCACTTGTATCTAAAATATGCCAAATCTTCAAAACGGATGAGAGACCGGATGGAGTGTTCTCTCATTAACCGAGGGGACATGGAGTCATCATCTTTGAGGTGATCGGCGAAAGCTGGACCCCATGCTTTCATGATCCGCTTTTGGTTAAAGACATACATGTCTTTAACTGGGGGAATCATGAGGTAAACTTTGACCCTTGGATTCTTCTTTTTGGCATATTTTGTAATTTTTTCCATTGTACTGGGTACACCCTCGACTGTAAAATTCACTTTTGGCTCAAATACAGTTGTGGTTTTGTCTCCATTGGTGATGGTTTTCCGCTGCCAAGCCAAGGGTGTAAGCGCCCATAGTAAGATGAAGTCTACATCAGGTTTCATGAGTTTTTCAACCCGGGAAGGACAGTCGTGGATAGTCCGACCCGAGCTGTAATCTACCATAACATGGAGGTTAAATTCGTCTCGAAGCAGTTTTCTCTCGTGGCGGAGCAATTCCAATTCGCTGGCGCCTACAGCTAAGAGAGTCTTCATACTGCAAGGAGAAGAATAACCTGTTCTATTATTTGCATCCGTTTACATGTTACATAATTAATAAGTTTTATTCTTGTTCCTTTCTACTAAATTAAAATTTAATATTTACAAATCAACTGGAAGTTATTTGAGATAATTTAATTTAATTAACTTCTGATTTTCTGATTTCAATATAGTTATAAAAAAAGCTGATTTAAATAATTATTATTTACAAAACTTTTTTATTATTATTTACAAATTATTTAAATTTCGTTTAGGAATTAATCTTTACGATTTCTGATTTCATTTTTATTTACAAACTTATAATTTATAAATGCACATAATAAGTGTCTGTGTATCAAATTGAAAAGTGTGTTGAGTAATAAAAAGAACATAACAGTTGTTGGCTTATCATACTGGTAGTTGAATACCACGAGGGCAATCTTCAACTCTGTTATCTGTGTTTTACGTTTAAATGAAAATATGTCCTTAAATTTAGCCTAACCGGGGGAAAATTTACAAAAATTCTTTATACATTTTTCAGTTAAATATTAAATTAAAAATAATAATAAAAATAAATCACTACAGCCAACAACAACGTTCTGATAGAATTATAGGCAAGTATTCAGTGAGGCTGAGATGAATGAACGATTCTATAGTGTCACTGATTATGTCTGAAACTAGTGTGAATGAATAGAGATGAGATGAATGCATGTAATCCGCATCCGCATTCTTCTCCGCATTCGCATTCCGCACTTTATCCGCATTCGCGAATTCCGCAAATTTCACCCTGCACTCCCCCATGACCATCCCCTCCCAGAATTCCCAGAACCAGGAAGGACGAAGGAAAACGGGAAAATGACGAGGAAAAGAGCGAAATACCACAAGAACAAGTGTTCAGCTCGGTGAACATCGGTAGATCCTATTGAAAAAGAAGAAATGAACTTTTGAGAATCTGATAAGTTTTTGAAAACACTGAAAACCGTCAACTGCTAACCGGTCTATAACAAACTACTCCTTCTTCTATTGAGTACGTATTCTAGAGGAGTTTCCATTACATTGGGCAAATCAGGTACTGGTCCCATACGTCGAGTAAACGGACGAGGAGGAAAGTTGAACCTGGTTAGATCTTCTTCTCCTATGTGAATCAACTCTAGATCACTGTCATCAAGTTGGAGATGAGCAGGATCACCGAGAACTTCACCAACTACATGATATGGAGCTGGTGGTGTTTGTGAGAAAGTGAAGGTAACTGATAGGAGTCTGAAGGAAGATAAGATGGAGAGTTAGAATGGAAACCTGAGAAGTCTGAATGTTGAGTAGACGTACTGAAATGGAAAGGTGAAAAAGGTGGAGGTGAATCTTGTTGAGTTCGAGATGAACTAAGAACTGTTGAAGGACCAAGGAGATTGGAACTTGGTCTATCCTTGAAGAAAGAACTCAAGAAAGACGCTCCCTCTAATTCACTAACTGAGTGAAAATCAACTGTATTGGGATTTGTTATAGCCGGAGATTGGGAAGTAAAAACTGATGACACGAAAACGATTTTGAGGGATTTCTTCCTACAAATCCCATCCCAATGGATCTATTCACGAGGTTGCCTAACTTATGGGACCAAATAGAACAACTGAACGTTGATACTGCCGAATCAACAATGTCTCCTGTGAGAACTCCAGTCCTTTCACCTATAGTGATTCAGCCTTCTCGTTCTCCGCCCAAGGTTACTTTTGTGCTTCCTCCAACCGATATAACAGATTCTTCACGAACCAATCCGGTTCCACCATTATCCTTACAGCAGAATTTCTCTGCTATTTCCCCAATTCTTTACAGTCCTAGTGTGTACAGCCCATCTATGGATTATCATGATTTCTATACTCATGAATATCCATCACCTTCACAGATTCAAGTTTCCTCGGCTGTTACACCTAGTAGTCACACTATTGTGTCATCAGTTTCTACTTCCAATCTCCGGCTATAACAAATCCAAATACAGTTGCTTTTCACTCAGTTAGTGAATTAGAGGGAGCGTCTTTCTTGAGTTCTTTCTTCAAGGATAGACCAAGTTCCAATCTCCTTGGTCCTTCAACAGTTCTTAGTTCATCTCGAACTCAACAAGATTCACCTCCACCTTTTTCGCCTTTCAATTTCAGTACGTCTACTCAACATTCAGACTTCTCAGGTTTCCATTCTAACTCTCCATCTTTTCTTCCTTCAGACTCCTATCAGTTACCTTCACTTTCTCAAACACCACCAGCTCCATATCATGTAGTTGGTGAGGTTCTCGGTGATCCTGCTCATCTCCAACTTGATGACAGTGATCTAGAGTTGATTCACATAGGAGAAGAAGATCTAACCAGGTTCAACTTTCCTCCTCGTCCGTTTACTCGACGTATGGGACCAGTACCTGACTTGCCCAATGTAATGGAAACTCCTCTCGAATACGTACTCAATAGAAGAAGGAGTAGTTTGTTATAGACCGGTTAGCAGTTGACGGTTTTCAGTGTTTTCAAAAACTTATCAGATTCTCAAAAGTTCATTTCTTCTTTTTCAATAGGATCTACCGATGTTCACCGAGCTGAACACTTGTTCTTGTGGTATTTCGCTCTTTTCCTCGTCATTTTCCCGTTTTCCTTCGTCCTTCCTGGTTCTGGGAATTCTGGGAGGGGATGGTCATGGGGGAGTGCAGGGTGAAATTTGCGGAATTCGCGAATGCGGATAAAGTGCGGAATGCGAATGCGGAGAAGAATGCGGATGCGGATTACATGCATTCATCTCATCTCTATTCATTCACACTAGTTTCAGACATAATCAGTGACACTATAGAATCGTTCATTCATCTCAGCCTCACTGAATACTTGCCTATAATTCTATCAGAACGTTGTTGTTGGCTGTAGTGATTTATTTTTATTATTATTTTTAATTTAATATTTAACTGAAAAATGTATAAAGAATTTTTGTAAATTTTCCCCCGGTTAGGCTAAATTTAAGGACATATTTTCATTTAAACGTAAAACACAGATAACAGAGTTGAAGATTGCCCTCGTGGTATTCAACTACCAGTATGATAAGCCAACAACTGTTATGTTCTTTTTATTACTCAACACACTTTTCAATTTGATACACAGACACTTATTATGTGCATTTATAAATTATAAGTTTGTAAATAAAAATGAAATCAGAAATCGTAAAGATTAATTCCTAAACGAAATTTAAATAATTTGTAAATAATAATAAAAAAAGTTTTGTAAATAATAATTATTTAAATCAGCTTTTTTTATAACTATATTGAAATCAGAAAATCAGAAGTTAATTAAATTAAATTATCTCAAATAACTTCCAGTTGATTTGTAAATATTAAATTTTAATTTAGTAGAAAGGAACAAGAATAAAACTTATTAATTATGTAACATGTAAACGGATGCAAATAATAGAACAGGTTATTCTTCTCCTTGCAGTATGAAGACTCTCTTAGCTGTAGGCGCCAGCGAATTGGAATTGCTCCGCCACGAGAGAAAACTGCTTCGAGACGAATTTAACCTCCATGTTATGGTAGATTACAGCTCGGGTCGGACTATCCACGACTGTCCTTCCCGGGTTGAAAAACTCATGAAACCTGATGTAGACTTCATCTTACTATGGGCGCTTACACCCTTGGCTTGGCAGCGGAAAACCATCACCAATGGAGACAAAACCACAACTGTATTTGAGCCAAAAGTGAATTTTACAGTCGAGGGTGTACCCAGTACAATGGAAAAAATTACAAAATATGCCAAAAAGAAGAATCCAAGGGTCAAAGTTTACCTCATGATTCCCCCAGTTAAAGACATGTATGTCTTTAACCAAAAGCGGATCATGAAAGCATGGGGTCCAGCTTTCGCCGATCACCTCAAAGATGATGACTCCATGTCCCCTCGGTTAATGAGAGAACACTCCATCCGGTCTCTCATCCGTTTTGAAGATTTGGCATATTTTAGATACAAGTGGACAGATAAAACCACTCTTCGCGGTAGTGAGGTTTTCAACTACTACTACGGAACAAAACGACACAGCCCGGAGTATAAAAACACCCCTCATACCAGATTCATCAAAAAGAAACAATTGTACCTTCAAACTCCGATGCTTTCCGATGGGTTACATGCTAACCGCTTGTTCCTGGAACAACTCATGAGGAAGTACAGGAGCTTCTTTACTTCCCGCGCCCTTTCTCGTCCATGGCCTTCTGATCGTCGTGACGTTCACTCCCGAACTAGCCATCAGCCACCTACTTTAACGAGAAGTGAAGAAAGGGAACGAATCATTCAATCAGCTATCGAACCACCTCGGCCGTCTACTTCTCGAACGTTGACCAACATCGAGAGGCGGTTGGGTGCGGCTCCTTTTACCGGATTGCCTCCCGCAGCTTTTGTCCCCCCACCTCAAGTGCCTCACTCCGCTACAGCTTATTCGACTCCTCAGTTGGAGTACCCATCGACCTCGAGTCATCAGTCTGACTTTTCGTCTGTTCCATCGTCAACACCATTACCATACCATTCTCAGCTGGGTGTATCTGATCCGCACCAACAAGATGACCAATTGCGATTGGAAATGCGGATGATGCTAGAGAGGTATAACTATGGTTCATTATCAGATTGTCGACGATCTTCAATTTTGAACTCGCTTAAGAAATTTATCGACGAAGAGGAACGCGTGCTTCAGTCACGTAGGCTGCATTATCCTCACTAACAGACTACAGTTATCAGCTTTAAGTTTAGTTTTGTACATATGTAAAAATATATTGCGGTTATAGGTTTTCAGTCCTAAGGGCTTTCGGCTTGTGTGTGATAAGGATGTAAACAACTTCCCTCATTCTCCTTCAGACATTTTCGGGTCAATCCCCTCTTTTCGCCGCCTACCACTCACTAACAGATCTCCAGCTACACACAGTTTATGATTATAAGGAATTTGAGTGGGGGCGTAATTTTAGTGAGGGGGGATGTTGGGGTCGCTGTTGCAGTGGCTCCAACTTCACCCAATTATATGCAGAAGTGGTACACCTCTATATATTGGTGTATTTTCATTTATTTATATAATATATTTATATGTATGCCTTCTAATCATAACATGTTCTTTTCTCCCATCCTACTAATCACATCTTCTTTAGGCATCTTGAATATATGGTAGTTAGCCATTTTCAGAATTTAAATATTTTTCTGAGTGACCAATTTTCATTGGCCTCCTGTCACATCATCGACCTTGAGTCCTCCCTTTTGTTGTCAAAAGGATTGCCACAATCTTGAAGACGTGAGTTATTTGGTTTCTGATCTCACTTTCTAAATTTATTGGGTGGTTTGGGACTCTGGCTCAGTACTAATCCGGCATCTTCTTCATTACTCTCCTAACAATGTGGATAGGATAGATAGAGAGATTGAGTTTACAAATGCTGAATCAAATGTGATTGTGCATGTGGGTACAAATGATATGGGACATAGAAGGTCAGAAGAATTAATGGCAGATTATAGGAGGTTGATTCAGAAGATGAAAGAAGGTGCATGATTTTAGGATTTTACCTAGGTCAGGTGCAGGTCAGGAATGGGGAAGTAGGGCTCTAGATGTAAATGAAAGGGTTAGGAAATTGTTTTTCAGAAAATATCAGGTTTTTGGATATTTAGAGAGAATTTTTAGACAAATCTTTTTGCAGGTGTTGAGTTTTTCAGTGCCAGTTTGGAGACTTGTCTATCAATAAAACTAGGTAAAGTTAGGGGTGATGGGCTAAATCTTGATATGAATAATTATAGAAATGGAAACTGTAATAGTGGTGAGATAAATAAAACTAGCATTGTTAAAGTCAAATAATGATGATAGCAATAAAGTAATACGGTACGCAATTTTTGAATATCAATGTTTTTAAAGGAATACTCATAGCCTAGAAATAAAAAAGATAGCTGATTAGTTATAGCTACCATAAAGAAAAATTTAGACATTATTTGAAAACCTTGAGGCATGGTTAATGAAGAATTATATGGAGACTCCTTTCAGGAATATGAAATAGACGGATATTCACTTTATTTATACCAGCATAGAGGAAAGAAGAGTGGGGGTTTGGCGCTTTATGTTAAAAGCAATATTCAATCTGTATTAATGACGGACTTTAAAACTAATCATGATATTGAAACAGTGTGGGTAGATATCCTTATGTACAATAAATCATATAGAATAGGGGCATTTTATAGATCTCCTGGCCAGAGTTAAGAATTAGACACGGAAATTGTGAAAGAAATTGGGACAGCATGCCACAGTAAAGAAAAAGGTAGCTATAGTCATAATGGGTGATTTTAATTTTTCTGGCATTCAATGGGATTCCTTGTCTAATACAGACCATAGTAGTTCTGTATTTATAAATTGTATACTAAACTTTTTGAGCCAAATGGTCCATGAACCCACAAGACATGATGCACTACTAGACTTAATATTAACTAACGATGAAAGTATGGTGGATGAGGTTAGAGTTGAGGAGAATTTAGGACTTAGTGACCATAATATAATTAGATTTAATATGAATGATATCTGGGTCCAAATTGCAAGCTAATAAGGAAAAAAATCTTAGATTTCCAAAGTGGCGATTTTACCAAATTTTGAGACATGCTTAGTATAACTGACTGGGATAAAGAGTTTAAAGACCAAAACTGTTTTATCATGTGGGAACGTTTTAACAATTTTATGAATATTCAAGTCAGAATGTTTTAAAAGATAACCTTAGGGTGGCAAGAGAAACCCTGTTTGGTGTATTCCACAACAGGGTTTGAGATGAGATAAAATCAATGAAAAGCGTAGATGTTTTAAAATATTCAAGGGTAGTAATAGGGAAGATGATTTAGAAAATTATAGGAAAAATAGAAATGAACTTAACCAGTCAATAAGAAAGGCAAAGAGAGAGGCAGAAATTAATTTAGCAAGGAATAGTAATAAGGACCTGAAGAAATTTTTTAGTGTATTAATAATAATAAAGTCATGTTCATTTTTGCTTTTATGCTTTCAAAACGTAAAAAATTTGTTTGCGTGTTTTTGTCAAACAGCGCAAAAATCGTAGATATGCTCACAAATCGTAAGGAATTTCCTTAATTCTGTAAGGGATAATCGTTTACAATAAGGGTCCCTAAACAGATTTTTATAAAAATCACAGCATAGACTAAAAAAATAATGAATAATAAAAAATAAATGATCAGTCTCTTAGGAAAGAAAGTTATACCCTCGCTGCAAGTTTTTTAAACAAATCTCAGACTTTCTTATAAAACAGACCAGAATTTCTTTTTTATCGTAATTTACAACAGGGTTCACACTGAAATTTTGAATTTGAATTCCCTGACCAAATCCGCAAATTTTCCCTGACCAGCGTGTTCGTTATTTTTGGTGTATAAAATATCTATTAATCATTATTGTAACCTATTTACTCAGTTCATACATTAAATTATTGAAAATTTACTTTAGAAATTTTTCATCATCATGGATGAATTTAAAAAAATATATTTGTTTTTTTAGTAATCAGCCTATACCTTCCCCATAGCATCCAATGCACTCCTTTTTTATTTTTTTTCCAAAAGTAAACTTTAAAAATTGTTCATCATCATGGATGAATTTAAAAAATATATTTTTTTTAGTAATCGACCTATACCTTCCCCATAGCCGTCCAACGCACTTCATTTTTATTTTTTCCAAAAGTAAACAGTTTTTATTATAAACAAAAGGAAAAATAAATTTAAAAAGCTTACATTAATAGCCTAGGTGAATTACGTCCAATGTGATCACAAAAGTTCTAAATAGGGAGATTTAGGTTAACTTTTTCTTCTCAAGCATCTGAATTTTTGATTTTATAGCGTCTACTTTTGTCAAAGCTTTCAGTTTTAACATCTTTCTCTGCTCTTCAAGTTTATTGATCTGTATGGATAATTTTTTTTTTTTTCAACCTTTTTATTCTCTTCTTCTTTTTGGTTCTATTTTGACTCTTTGAGATGTTCTTCATATCTCCTATGGGCAGCTCTTACATTTGTCAAAATTTTTTGAGTGATAGGAACTTTATGAATACTTTCATGAGATCTTATAGCATTGTGCACTGTTCTTTGAGAAATCAGACTATGTTCTTTCAGATTCTCCACTAAAATTGCTTTATTAACAGAAAACCCTCCTTCCACTGTCGCATTTCCATGCAAAAATATCAGTCCTAATTTAATAATTTGCCACAATTCCGCATAACATTGATTCCCAGGTACTATAGAAGAAAAAAACTCATCAAGTCTCTTAGAAGGATAATCACCATCCAAAAAAATTTTGAATTTTAATTCAAGGGTAGAAGGAGCTTCACTGCAAAGTTGAGTGTATTGTGCTTTTACTTTCTCAGCAATAGAATCTGTGATTCGGTTATTGGTGTAAAATGCCTCTAGTAATAAATCAAATCTTTGTTTCCCTTGTTCTAGCGGATTTAAAATTATACTAGGATCCAATCGGATTTACAATCAGTTGAGTATGATTAGAAGTTGATGGAATGGTATAATTTTCAATGCATAGTGTCGGGCGAGGTGAACGGGCCCGCCTCTTTAGGAGGGGTGATTCAGTCCACTCTAAATAAAATAAAAAATAATAATAATAAAAAAATTTTTTTCGCTCATTTAATAGCTACGCGGTAGTACTACAAGTTTTATTTAGATCATCTTTAATTCTAGAAAGTTTTTATATTTTTAAAAAATGTCATAAATTAGGGTACAAAATCCCTTTAATAGAATTTCACTTTTGAAAAATGTGAGTTTTTTTAACTTTGTTAAAATGAAAATTGGTGGATGGATTTTAATTATTTTTTCAGTGTATACACTCGAGTATGTTAGCTTTAAACTGGCAAAGTAAATTTTTGATCCAAACAGTATTAGTGGAAAAATCACGGGGTCTAACTTGGTCCGATTCACCCCACCGTAAAAATTGATGAAGGGGTGAATCGGACCACCATTGTTTTTCGTATTTTACGTATTATTATTGACATTTTTATTATGTATAATTAATTTAAATATAATAAATAGTTTTACTTATATTAAGTAAAAATTAAAAATGAAAAATGAAG
>JABUQX010040002.1:2500-23464 GCA_015478945.1 Trachelipus rathkii | reverse complement strand
AACCCCCACATCAAGAGGATAATTTTATAATACAATAAAATTCGAGTATGGGATATCATTGAATCTTAATACGGATACTTCTGTTTCATTAGAAAAACACTTATTAAGTCAAGTACTACTTTAACGCTGGGGAGACACTTTCACTGTCATTTTAATAAACCACCGCTACCAATTTAAAAATAAGGAAGGCCGCCCTAGATATATATAACAAACTACTAAAGATAAACACTGATTCAAGAAAGATTAGATATAACTTAACTATTCATATAATATTAATATTTTAGTCATTCCATTATTATATAAGGGAAACATTGTCGGGAATGTCTAAGGTTTATTTAAAATTTATGGAGCACAATTTTGAAAAATACGAGATATGAAATTCTCTCAATCTCAGTACTAAGAAATTTCAATTTCAGAATTAATCAATACATAATCCGAGGAGAGGCGGCGAGATCTACAAGATTATAATTATATAACATATCATTTATGATTAAGGATAGATGAGATCAATGGCAAATAAAAAATGAAAAACACATAAAATCAGTAACAATAGATAAAAACTTGAAGAGACTTTTATTACTTTAATTTAATTTCACTTACTTTAAAGATAATGAAATAAAATAATATAAATAAATACGATTAACTTCTCATCCATACATCTCTACCTCAAATATGCCTCCTTCACTACTTCCGACTGCTCTTCCTGCCGCTCGCTCTCTCTCTCTTCACAACTACTACTACTACTTTCACTACTACTTCTCACTTAGTATTCGTCAAAACTCTACTACTACTAACTACTAGCTACTATAGTAATAATTTTCTTACTACTTATTACCTACTCTCACTGTCTCGTCACTTTCAATTGATGCAGATGATGGTAACAATAGTTTTTGATAATAATTTGCATTCTATTTTTTAATATAAAGTCAATCCAACTTAAAGAACGCACGTCATACTTGCTCTCTAATATTATTCTATAAAAATGAATATCTAATTATTTTATATGCGAGTTAACAACACCCGCTCACTATATAGGGCAGACGTCCCAATTCAAGGAGAGGTGTACTGCATGTTTTTTATACGTCTGATTATATAACATGAAGCCTAAAGCCACAAGAGAGAAAATAAGCTCACTATATCTTCTTAATATTACAAGCCTGCGACCAGTTGTAGTGACTCCCTGGGGCTCTGCGCTAATTCATGTTCTGAGGTCACGAGTGGCTTCATCTTGTATATGCACATATGATGAGCTATAGATATATACCCTATAGGGCGCCTCATATATATATTTAATATATATATATATTAATATATATATTATATTATATATTATTAAATATAATATATATTATATCATATATACATACTTCATATCAAAGAGAGAGCATTAGATTGCCTCTTTCGTAGCCTGCATAGACGTGAATGCCAAGCCCAAGGGAGAGAATATGCATCATTTCTCCCACCCCAAGTACGCAGGTGCGAACCTGGGGAAACTCACATTACTCAAACTTTAATATAATATATATATATATCAATATATATATATATATATAATTTTGTATTTGACCTAGGTAAATGATCTACCAATTATTATATATAGTATATTATATTATATATCACACTTAGAGGAGTATATATACTCATAACTCATATAGGTATAGTATACGCTATTTTTGTATAGAATATATAAAATATATGAAATATATATATAAAAAAAAGATATCAAAATTGATTTAGAAGAAAAAGAAATCTTTGAAAGTTGATTTAGAAAAAAAAGAGATCTTTGAAAGTTGATTTAGAAGAAAAAGGAATGATTCTCTGAAGTTGATTTATGAAGAAAAAGAGAAAATATTTTAGAGAAGACGATTTAGATATTAAAAGGCAGAATCTTTTGAAAGTGAGTTTAGGGAACGAAAAAAATATATATGCAAGAGTTATATGTAATTTGGTTATGCTGAAGAGATCTTCGTGAAAGTTGATTTAGGAAAGAAAAAAATGCGTTTAGAAAAATCGATTATAGAAGAAAAAATGCTATCTGAAAAGTTGATTTAGAAGAAAAAGGAGATCTTTGAAAGTTGATTTAGAAGAAAAAGAGATCTTTGAAAGTTGATTTAGAAGAAAAAAAGGAATCTTTGAAAGTTGATTTAGAAGAAAAAAGATCATTGAATCTTTTTTTTATAGAGAATTTCAGTTGATTTATTAATTAAAAAATTAAGTAATCTTTTTGAAACAGTTGACTTTTATAAGTTATAAAGAAATAAGCAGATACTCTGACAAGTTTGTATTTTTAAGATCAAGAAAAAGAAAATCTTTGAAAGTTTATGTTATTTAGAAGAAGAAAGAGATCTTCTGAAAGTTGATTTAGAACCCGAAAAATGAGAGGGATCTTTGAAAGTTGATTTATTAGTTAGTATAAAAGAAAATACCAGAGATCTTACTGATAGAGTATGATTAGGTAATTATTTCTATATGATAAGACATAATAAAAAGAAATACTTGAGAAAATAGTTGATATTAGTAAAGAGAAAAGAGACTCTGAAACTAGATTTTGATTTTAAGTTAGAAGTAAAAGGGTATGGCTTTAGAAAGTTATTATTAGTTAGAATAGTTAAAAAGAAATATCTTTGAGAAATTTATATATTTGATATTACATTTACTCACAAGAAAAATGGCACCATTACTATTTAGAAGAAAAAGAAATCCTTGAAAATTGATTTAGAAGAAAAAGGAATCTTTGAAAGTTGATTTACAAGAAAATAGAAAAAGAAATCCTTGAAAATTGATTTAGAAGAAAAAGGAATCTGATTGATAAAGTCGAGTATATTAGAAGAATAAATAAGTGAATACTTAGAAAAGTTGAATAATTTGATAGATAAACAACATACTCTATATGAATATGATTTACTTTAGAAGAAAAATTAGTCGACTCCTCATTAGAGAAAAATCTATTATAAAAATTATGTAGAATCATTATAGAAGAAAAAATGTCCTAGAAAAGTAGATTGAGATGAATAAACGTCTTTGAGAAGTCTGTATAGAAAAAAAGCTTCTTAGAAAAGTCGATACAGAAGAAAAGACTTTAGAAAAGTCGATTTAAAGAATAAAATGTCTTCCAGCAGTCTTTTTGTCTTTTTACCATATTCCCTGTGTTATACTTAAGTAAATAACTGTGGCCGTTTCTGCAATAGCCTGACGTATGTTTTAAAATACTATATATTTTTGAGATATCTTATACACTACCTCTAGATTTGTCTTATAACTCTAAACTCATTACGAATGTTAAATATTCGTATTGGGGTTAGAATACCGTAATCATAAGAAGGTTTATTTGAACGTTTTTTATTCGTTCCCCGTTGTCAGAAGTAAACATTCCAACATTTAGATTTTTAGACTTTATTTATTTTTTCTTTTTTTTAAATCTAATGTAAACACAAACCCGCTGAACTTCCAGCAAAATACGATTACTCAACAATACACTTAACGATCACCCAGTATAGATCATACCGATAGTACACTATAGATCATTGTTCAATAATTTATCAACAGCCCCCGTCATCGTTCACAAGGCATATAGATCAATGTCAATACTAACAGTTCCCCAGACAGATTATTCAAAATTACCCCTAATAGTTTTACAGTAAAAATAGATACATGTTTTAACCCCTAATAGTTTTACAGTAAAAATAGATACATGTTACCAACGACAGTGCACAGACAGAAAGTTAAAAGTTATCACTTAGCCTCACTTCTTGTTCTTAGCACAAACTCAGAGAATAAATCCACTGCATTTATTTATCTCATAACGCTTCAAACTGTTCTAAATTAAAAAAAAATGTAAAACACTCCTAGTTCTTAGATCCTTATCTATTGATTATTACACTACACTCATTGACTCTGGGGGAGGTCTACAGGTATCTGTTTCAACAGATTTTATTGATGGTTATCATCTATGCATCATAGAACTCACAGTCTCTTTAACTGTCCCATTAACACTAGTTGTTACCACTTCCGCTAAATAGAATCACATCACGAGCGCATAAATTCACAATCTAGACTCAATAAATAGATGAAACCATTACTTCTATTGACAATGCCCTACCACACTAGATAGTGAAGGTCAAAATTATTGGACCACAACCAAGGTCACAATCACGAGACACGCATCCACTGCCGGCAACGCAGCACGATGTCGCCCGCAAATGGATTCTAATGAAAGATTTTTTTTCCTTTTTGTTCTGTCTAAAATATCATCACACTTTACAGAGGATATATGGATAACACCTTTCTTTTGTTTAACAATAAAAACCATGCCAATTTCTTTTTAAATTTTCTAAATAACCAACTTTCACATATAAAATTTATGAAAGAGGAGGAATTAGACAATTCTTTACCATCCTTAGATTTATTTATTACAAAATCTACAGTTTTTAATACAACAATATATCAAAAAAATACATTTACAGGATTAGAACTAGACTTTTTAGCCACATACCATTTATTTTTAAAATTAATAGTATAAAAACCTTAATTCACAGAGCCTACCACCTTTCTTCCGACTTCTCAACAATATATCAAGAATTTAATTTTCTAATAAAATTTTTCAACAGTAACAAAAACCCAGTTAATTTAATACATTATATTAATAAATTTCTCATCACTATTTACAAACCTAAAAACTCTGCTCCAACAGCAGAGAGAAAGATTTTATATCTTAAGTTCCCCTTTTACGATTACATGTCAGAAATTAAAAAATGAACTCGCTTTAAATAGTATTTTTGCTCAAATTAAAGTAAACCTTATATTCACATCTAACAACACAATTAAAAATATTTTAAATCATAAAAAAAGCCGGTAGATTCCCTACATTCCAATGTTGTTTACAAATACAAATGTGATAGCTGCTCAGCTGTCTATGTTGAAAGTACATCTCCCTAACTCTTTGTTTGTACTTGTGAATACTTGGGAGTTTCTCCACACACTAATAACAGAAAAACCAACTCAAATATCAGAGAAAAAATGCATCACTCTCTGCTTAGTTCACAGTTTAGTATTTTAACACAAACCAATCTACACTTCTTGTAATCATTCTTTATTAAATCTCTAAACCCGTCACTAAACACATGAGATCTATCAAAAATAGTGATGGGATGATTAATAGTCATTGGCAAAATCTGCATATTTTTCCTCAATCATCATCATCAATTTCCTGGCGATTAAGTGAGGAAATATTACACCAGAAACTGGAGAAAGATTATGTTTCTGCATCATAATTTAAGAGCCCTAAATTTAAAGTACTAGAATTTTGTATGTCTGTCCATGTTCTCACATATTAAAATTTTTAAAATGAACGTTTTGAAGATACTTAATATATATTAAAATTACATAAAATAATAAGTTGAAATATTAGGAGCATGAATGATTTCAATATTAAATAATTTATTATTATTATTATTATTATTATTATTATTATTATTATTATTATTATTATTATTATTATTATTATTATTATTATTATGTTATATAGCTAAATCCACTAATATAAGAAAGTAATATTAAAGCCAAAAATAAAATTTCAAGACATTAAGTTACTTCACAAATTTGTCTAAAAAGCTCCCAAAAGTCGAGATGGGATATTTTCTGTTTTTGTCTTTTTTTGGGGGGAAGTTTTTAGATAAATTTGTGGTGGCTTAATGCGTTGAAATTTTATTTTTTGGCTTAGTTATTACCTTCTTATAATAGTGGATTTATATAACAAAATATTTCTATAAGCCATTTCCACAAATAGATTTCATTACAGCCTGAAGATGCCTCGAGTTCGGAGGTGAAATATTGCAAGATTGCATTAGTCTTCAACAACGGTTTAAGTCCTGAACAATTGATCTTAATAGGAAGTGCCTTCTTAACTTTTAAAGGAAAGAAAACCCGAAGAAGCGACTCTGAGAGGAGGTCTGCAACTTTTACCATTTGAACCTCCAGGATGGCTGTAAGCCCTCTTCTTTAGAGTTTTCAGACTTAGGACACCCTTTCTGAGGAATTGAAATGATTTTCCTACTGGCAAAGTTGAGATGGGATATTTTCTGCTTTTGCCTTTTTTTGGGGAGCTTTTTAGACAAATTTGTGAAGTAACTTAATGTGTTGAAATATTATTTTTGGCTTTAATATTACTTTCTTACAATAGTGGATTTATATAACAAAATATTTCTAAAAGCCATTTCCACAAATAAGTTTCATTACAGCCTGAAGATTCCTCGAGTTTGGAGGCGAAATATTGCAACGATTATTATTAGTCTCCAACAATGATTTAAGTCCTGAAGGATTGATCTTGATGAGAAGTGTTTTCTTCTTAACTTTTAAAGGAAAGAAAATCTGAAGAATCGACTTTGAGGGGAGAAGTCTGCAACTCCTACCTTTTGAACCTCCAGGATGGCTTGAGAGTTTTCAGACTTAGGACACCCTTTCTGAGGAGTGGATATGATTTTCCTACTGGTGAAAATGGAATATTTTTGTTTGTCTTTTTTTTGGGGGAGCTTTTTAGACAAATTTGTGAAGTGACTTAATGTGTTGAAATTTTATTTTTGGCTTTATCATTATTATTATTATTATTATTATTATTATTATTATTATTATTATATTATTATTATTATTATTATTATTATTATTATATAGGAATTAGAAACAAAACAAAAATGTTAATGAATAACAGGAAAACTTTCTATGTATTAATACGGTTCTTAATGCATTTACACATTTAAATAAGATTGAAGTGAACACAATTTAATTCTTCCTATTACAAATATTAAAATTGTAAAATATACTTTCCAATTAATCTCGTCAATAATCAAGATTTACTATAATCGTCATCGTCAAAAATTCTAATCAAAACCTTTGTTATATATTAACCAACACCATTTCAAGTGTTTAAAATTGGTACCGTATATGTATATTATATATATATAATATATATATAATATATATAATAATATAATATAATAATATATATAATAATAATAATATATAATATATATATATATAAATATATAATATATATATATAATAATAATATATATACCCATATATATATATATAACATATATATATATATATATATAATATATATAATAATATAATATATATATATATATATATATATATAACATATATAAATATATATATATTAATAATAATAATAATAATAATAATAAATATATATATATATATAATATATATAATAATATATATATATATATAATATATATATATATATATATATATATATAGTAATAATATATATATATATATATATATATATATATATATATATATTTTTTTATATATAATATATATATAACTACTATTATAGTATTTTGTTTTTAATTTCATACATTTATTTTTTTATTTATTATATTAAATTTAATATATTAACAACATTTTGTATGTATAATTTTATATTTTTCATAGCTTTGAAAATGGGATGCATTGTCTCTCCTGAAATGTTAGTTCAAGAATTAAATCATGTTTAGAGCTCTGGTGCTTTTATTCATAATCAAATTAAGATTTCAAAAAAAACTAAAACATAATAGGGCCTACATATATATATATATATATATATATATATATATATACTATATATATATATATATATATATATATATATATATATATATATACTCTCCTATATATATATATATATATATATATATATATATATATATATACCGTACTAGTATTTTAACACTTGGACATCTTTGGTAAAATATTAACTTTAAAAAATTTTAACAACTTGAAATTTTGACAAACCTTTCTTTCTGACTGTGCTTTAGTTGCCATTAGACATAGCAATTGCCAATGGTTTCATACATAGGTTTTCTTTAGCTTAATATAAAATCTTCTGTACAACAATTTAATAATCAGCAAAATTAAAACTCATTTTCTATATATTTATACTGAAAAAAATAAAAATAAAAATAAAATAATTCAAAAGTAACATTTGATACATGCTGTATATAGCTATTATAAAACACAATAAAATTATGGTCTATAAATATATGGAAGTATGAAACCGTTTACAAATTAAAAATAAGCAAAGTGATTCAAGAAGTTCAAGGTTCAAAAAAGGTTACTGCATGAGACAATCAGAAATTAAACCTGGCAAGAAGTAATAAAAATCTAAAGAACTTCTTTAGTTTTTATAAATTTAATAATATCAGAAATATTGGTTGTACTAAGATAAATGATAAAGTGCTTAGCTCTGATGAAGAATAAGTCAATATTCTTAACATTCTTATCATTAGTGTTTACAGAGGAAATGTTTGATAACTAATGTCAGAAAACAGAGTATAGATAATATTGCATTTCTTAATGTAATAGTAGTAGTAGTAGTAGTATCGTAAATGATTTGTATTTAATATTAAATGTTTCTTAATTATTAAGATATTAGAGGATTGGAAAGTTGCTTACATTGTACCAACATATAAGAAGGGTAGAAGGAATGATCTTGGAAATTACAGCTCAACTACCTTTTTAACCTCATTAGTTGTAAAAGCGCTTAAAATATTTTTTTTGGAAGGCAAATAGAAAGCATTTAGTCACCAATAAATTTTGAGACTCTCAACATGGTTTTGAGAAAGATAAATCATATCAGATAAATCTTTTGGAAATTATGGGGCAAATTACTGAGTGCATGGGACAAATCAGAGCCAGTTGATTGTATTTGGATTTCAGCAAACATTTTGGTACAGTACTCCATAAAAGGCTACTGAACAAATTATCTGTGTGGTTTAAGAGGAATTGTACATAATTGGACAGAGAAGTGATTGAAGGACAGGAGAGTGTGTGTAGTATTAAATGGCATCATCATGGAAGCTGGTAAAGAATAGAGTTCCTCAGGGTTCTGTGCTGGATCCTCTTCTGATAAGGTGGAGGCTGTGATCACTGAAGGGATGAGCAGGTTCAATCCATTTTCAACTAAATCTTTTTCTCCCCAAAATCCATGGTTCGATGTCCCCTTGTTCTTGCACCATTCAGGAGCGAGAAAACGTGCATCAGGCATGGAAAAACTCTTTCCCCCTATCACTTACTAATTTTCATTCTGCCTGGAATTGTTGCAGAGATGTTATTCAACAGGCTAAGCATGTTTTCACTAAGTTCTAAGTGTTCTGACCTTGGTTTTCCTACTCGATAAAAATTCTGCCCTCTTGCCAAAAATATTTCTAATAACTTCACTAAATCTGCCTTTCCTCCTCTTATTTGTTCTGATGACCTTTTTTTTTTCACCTAATTCCACTCTGAATGATTCTGGCATCCCTCTTCCTCTCAGGTGTACCATGTCTCTGTCATTACTCATGATTAGGTGCATGAGATCCTGAGTTCTATGAATGTTAGGAAAGTTAGTAGCTCTCCCTGTTTTGAGGGAGTATTCAGAGCTGAAACCTATCCTCATTCACCTCTACCCACTATTAGTTAATACTAATACTTTTCTGCACTCCTGGAAGCACACATGTTCAACTGATCCCGAAAAAGGGTAGCCACTCAGATCCCTCTATCATCCTATTGTTCTAACTTTCATTGTCTAAAATCTTTAACTCTCACTTCTTGGATCATCTTGAATCTTATCTCTTCTTTCAGATCATCAATATGGCTTTCGGAGCTTGAGGTCAATTGGTAACATACTTTCCTACCTCACTGATCTATGGTCTTCTGCCCTCAGGGATTATGGGGAGTCTTATCTGGTGCTGCTTGACCTATCAAAGGCTTTTGACCAGGTATGGCATGCTCCGTAACTCTTTAAGCTTCCTTTCTTTGGGTTCCTCCATTGTTGCTTACTTGTGTGAAGAGTTTTCATTCAGATGCTCCATATTGGCTCTTGTTGATGGAGCAACCTCTTCCTCCTTTCCTGTTAATTGTGGTGTACCTCAAGGTTCTGTCCTATCTCCAACTTTATTCTTACTTTTCATCAACCATCCTCTTAGCTGTTCTTTCTTACGTTGATGACTTAACTCTCCAATCTACTACTCATTTCAAATACACTCCCTTTTTTGTATCAAGTCAATATAAGGGGATGTTTTATCATTTAATTTTAATTACTGTATAGCTATATAAAAAAATTTGAACATGTATGAAATTATATACTTATGTTACTAACCCATTTATGTTTTTCAGGAATTCTGTATATGGTATTTTAATTGCAGGAATGTTATAATATTTACCATATGTATATATAAATCTGAAAAGTTACAGTATATCTTGTATAAGGAGATGGTTAAATTATTAAAAGAAAAGAAAAACAGAAAGAATTGAAAGTAACAAGGTATCACATTACTAAAAGAAATTGAAGGGTCAAAAATAAATAAGTAGGAGACAGAAGAACTCTATAGCCTGGAAATCACTAAAAAAATACCACCCTTGAATCCACAATTTTTTGCCCAATATAGGCCTATTTTAAATTTATTAATTACTAAAATAACAAAAACTGAACTAAGATGTTTTAAGAACATAAAAACAAGAAATAAAGACACAGTAAGAAGTCACATGGCCTATCCAGACTGTCACAAACTAAATACTTATCAAATACATGCAGATGCACAACCTACACTGCACACCCTAAAGCTTGTCAATATCCTAAACAAATGCCAATATAATATAGGTATATATATATGCCACTATTAATAACAGCAAAAAACTATAGCTAAGGTAAATGCTAACCACACTACAAGCTTTAATAAGTTTCTCATACTGCTAGTTACAACATACAGTTTTATCTTAACCAACTAAAAACCAACCAATTTGGATTAGTCAAAATATACTATATGATGCCCAAACCATCCATATACCGGTATCTATCCAACCCTTTCTTAAATGTTTCAAGTGAGTCACACTCAACCACCACCTGCTGCAAACCATTCCAAAAAGTAACAATTTTATTATTGAATAAATGTTTTATTGCATCAAGATTATGTCTTCTTAATTTTCTTATTGTGTCCCCTGGTCTCCTGTGTTATAAAGAATTTATTTGTCTCAGGATTATCAAAAAAGATTTAAATATTTTGTAAACTTGTATCATGTCTCCTCTAAAAAGTTGCCTTTCTACAGAAAATATTTCTAACTCCTTAAGCCTCTCCTCATAGATCTTACCCTCAAAGGCAGAAATAATCCTTGTTGCTCTACATTGCACTCTCTCCAGCATATCTGTCATTTCTTAAATAAGGGTCCCAAACTTGTGTACAATACTCTAATACTGGCCTAACATAGCTATTATACAGCTTACGGTACTTATAATTTCCTTACTCTTGTAAATGACATTGCGATTTATTATACCTAAAATCTTATTAACTTTATTCCTTGCTTCCAAACACTTATTAGCTACTTTCAGATTACTGCTCATAATCAACCTAAATCTTTTTCTTGGTTCACACACTCAAGCCAATCCCCATTCATATCATAGTTAAATCTTTTATTTGAGTAACCTGGGTGAAGAACCTTACACTTTTTACTATTAAAATTCATTTGCCACTTATCTGCCCACCCAAGAAGTTTATCAAGATCATTTTGAAACTTTATACCTCAATCATCATTCCTTACTAAGGTAGCCACTTTGGTATCATCTGCAAACTTTGAATCTTTATACCCCCATCATTATTCCTTACTAAGATAACCACTTTGGTATCATCTGCAAACTTTGACCGTCATTCTTGATCCCTACACATATGAAAAAAGCCAAAAAGTTATGTTTTTCCTGGCGTTTTTTTCCCATATTTTTATTGAATATAAATTTAAATTATATGTTAATCAGTAAAAAAAACTTCAAAGAATTTTTTGATACCATTTTTGTAAATTATAAGTTTATAGTTTTAATGCAATAGTTACGTAAAGTTTATTCACCTCAGCAAAACTATTACCATATTTTCTTACATGGGGAAGAAAAATATTTTTTTAAAATTATAAAAAAATAATAATAATTTTTCATCATATTATACTTAGCTCCACATCTTTTTAGAACATTAGAAATATAGAGACTGTCCCAGTCAACCCAAAACAACCAACCACCAAACATGCTCATGAAAATCTACAAAGCACCCTAGGGCTTGTCAATAACTTACATAGTATACACAAAATCATTATTCCTTACTAAAAAAAAAAATGGTAATAATAGTGTAGAGGGGTGTCATCCCCGGTTTTTATGAAATTCGCAGGATATACTCAAAAAAATAATAATGAAGAATAATGAGAACGAAAATAGTCACTCTCTTCAGGAAAAGAAGTTAGGGTACAGCCTCTCAAAGTTTGAACCATGAAGGTTGGGTCTAGGGTTGGGAAAAAAAACGTTTTTTTCAAAGTGTTTTTTTCAAGAAAAAAATATTTTCATGTTTTTTTCATTAAATGTATTTTTAAAAATATGTAAAGAGGTACATTGAATTTCACATTGAGCTATTTCATTTTCAATATTTAAGGATACTTGAATTAAACAAATATTCCATTATGATTTATAAATAACAGAACTACCTTTCTCTTATATTTTATCAATTGTTTTCGTTACAATTTACAGAGGTAACCTGCAGACTACTGTTTGTAGGCTTCTACTTACTAATTCTAACTATGATATTTTACATTGTATCATATTAAATCATATTTATAATTTACTTTTAAATATTAATGTATATTATATTTTATATAGAAGAGTCTGAATGAAAAACTCAAAAGTGACTTAAGAGATGCAATGAAATAATAAACATATTGAAATTATGATTATACCAATTTAGTAAATAAGGAGGCATGAGTGAATGACTAAGAGTAAATATTTGGCTTTGGAATATGCAATCTTTTGATTGCACTAATCCACTAGTCCCCCCCCAACCCCAGTTCACTACTGAAGGTACTTGACTACTTACTGTGACTACTGTCAAGTCATATATCACCTGGGCTCATCAGCGCTGTTCACGCCACATCTTATTTTGATATGACTGATAAGTTTGATATCTCAGTCGTATGAAGTATCGTTGGAGGATGGACAGCTAGATGAAGAGCAGGGGCAGTAACTGGACTTCTTAGAGCTTGACTGCCTCTAGCACATTAATCATCTCTCTCACGTTGGCGAAATTTTCAGACATTTTCCTAGTTCCTGATTATCGAGCAAATAAATACTAGTTTTTGAATGTCTGCACAAAAACAAAAGTTATTTTCATGCGACAGCTTTGAAACCTCTTTATTTCCTTTAAAAAGTATAGTCACACTCGACTTTTGCATGGGCAGTCTAAATTCTGATTAAATAATTACGATAAAAATGTTACTGAAAGCTGAAAACAGAGTAAGAAAACATTAATGAAGCCACAAACAAATTCATTATGAATATCAAAATTAGAATTAAAACATTGTTCAACCCTTTAACTTTAGACCTCATACTCATGGGCTTCCACCTTGTAGGAAAAATGAACCCAAAAAAAGTCTCCAAAATTAGAGCCATATCTTGTTACAAAATATGAATATGGTAAATTGTAAGCATCCTGTAAATTCCACAAAACTTAATTGAAAAAAAATGAAAAAAAAAATTTTTACTATTTTTTTTCAGGCTGTTTTTTTCATGAAAAAAAAACAACATTTTTTCGGAAAAAAACGCAGCGTTTTTTTCTTTCCCACCCTAGTTGGTCTCATTCTCTTGCCTCTAGTCTCAGGCTATAGTTTTGTTACGTTTACTCAGTTTAAATTATGGTAATTGTTACTCGCGCAGGGTTGTTCACCCCGATTTTTTGAAAATTACAGGACATACTCTAAAAAATAATAATAAAGGAATAGTGAAACGAAAATCGTCGCTCTCCTTAGGAAAAAAAGTTACAGCCTCTGCAAAGCTTGTAAAAAAAGCCCTATGGTATTTGATTAATTAAAAAAAAAACCAAAATTTTTTTTTTTGAAAAATCACAGGGACTATACTCTAAAAAGTAATATGAGAATAATGGAAATGACTGATGTGTTTAGGAAAAAAGTTACAGCCTTGAAGTTAAAAATTTTCCCATAGACTTTATTATAATAAAAATTAGTGGGCCTCCTGCTCTTTTAGGGCCTTCCTAGTATCAGGTTATGATAAAGACGTTTGTTATTCACCATAGAGTTTCTCTGTGTATATACTAACACAACTTACTTCATAACCGACTTAGAGGGCCCTGAAATGAGACCTAACCTGAATCATCAATATTGAAAAGTCTATGGGATTTTTAACAACTTTGAGAGGCTGTAACTTTTTTTCCTAAAGAGAGCGACAATTTCCGTTTTCACTATTCTTCATATTTTTTTAGAGTATATTCTGCGATTTTCATAAAAATCGGCGGTGAAACTCTGCGGGGTACAATACCAATGGTTGATGTGTATACAGCTACTGAACAAAATCTTCTCATAACTGTGAACTAAGATGCCCTAAAACAAGCACAAGGCCCACAATTTTTTTTTTATAAGCTTATGGGAAAATTTTAAACTTTGAAGGCTCTAACTTTTTTTCCTAAGGACTTAGTCGATTTTCGTTTTTAGCCTTCATTATCAATTCTTTTTTTGGTAATTATTCCAATAACTGCTTCTACAAGATTTATAAAAACTCACAGCATAGACTCTAAAAAAATAGTAATGAACGAATAAAAAAAACGAAAATTGTGGCTCTCTTTAGGAAAAAAGTTCAGCCTCTCAAAGTTGTTAAAAATCCCATAGACTTTTCAATAGTGATCGATCCAGGTTAGTCTCATTTCAGGCCTACTAAGTCAGGTTATGATAAGTTTTGTTAGGTATACACAGAGAATCTATGTAGAATTAACAAATCTCTTATCATAACTTAAACTAGGATGGCCCTAAACGCTCAGACACGAGAGCCCCCACTAATGTTTATTATTAAGAAGTTATGGGGAAATTTTAAAACTTTCAGAGGCTGTAACTTTTTTCCTAAAGAGACTGCCGATTTTCGTTTTCACTATTCTTCATTATTATTTTTTTAGAGTATATCCTGTGTTTTCAAAAAAAAAAAAATTCCGTTTTTTTTTAATAACAAATCATTAAAAATTTTATTTACAACCTTTGAAGTTTGTAACTTTTTTCTAAAGAGACCGGACAAATAATTTTTTTTATTCTTCATTTACTATTTTATTTAGGGGGTATGCTGTGAGTTTTATAAAAATCTGTTTAGAGGCAGATATTGGAAATAATTACCTTTTTTTTTTTTAGTATATATCCTGTGATTTAAAAAAAAAAATAAATAAATTATAAGAAAATCCTATGGGATTTTTAACAACTTTGAGAGTAACTTTTTTCCCTAAAGAGATACGATTTTCGTTTTATTTATTCTTCATCATTATTTTTTTGAGAGAATATCTGTGAATTTTATAAAAATCGGGGCTGACACCACTCTGCTCTACTATTACCGAAAAAAAAAAACTATAGCTAACTTTATTACAATCATAACACTGTTTAACATTAATAACTACTGTAACTAAAGGTTAAATTGTATGTTATGACTTGAAAGGACCATGTGACCTTCATATTTATCTTTTTGTTCTTATATATTCTTTTGATTTCTGTAGTTAGCAACTTAGCATATTGAAATGTCTCACAACCTAAGAAATGTAGGTCTTAAATGTAAGCTTTAATACAAATCTTCAATATTCAAATTAGAGTTGTCAAAAACACGTCAAATTAACATCTTTACATTTTCCTAACAATAAATGGCCAAATTTGTTTAAGTATAAATCCAACACATTTATTCCTAACACCTGTAACGGGATATAATGTTTACCTTAAACTTTTTTTTACAAGGATATAAACAAATTAGGTCGAAGACACAGTCTAATTGTCAAAATATAGTAATATGACATTTTAAATTATGTCATTTAAGCTTACAAAAGATAAGAAATGCTTGAGTTTCCTTTTCATTTGTCGAATTTAGCAAAAGAAACCTAAGAAATGCTCACCAAGCGTAGGAAATTTTCTTAATTCTGTAAGGTTGCTATTTCCCGTGCTTACCGAATTTAGGACATTCTTACGAAAAATGTAAACAAACAAATGTCGGCAGAAAGCAGGCAGAAAATTATTTTTAAATTCTATTTTATTTTACAATGGACAAGGAAGGCTTTTGAGTAATGACTTTAAAGTTTAAGGGATTAAAAAAGGGTAACAATAAAGGGATTAAAAATAATAATGTTATGCCAAGTATTTTTGTGGTATTCATATTTTTTCCTTTTGATATATTCGTAAATATATCAAACGATAATGTTTTTACTACGTGGTAGGATCGTTTGAATTTGTGACACCTGAAATCAGATTTTCTTCCAAATCGTTGAACTCCAACAACACAATAGCTGATCAATTATTTGTAATATAAACTATTTTTTCTCTTTTTTTATTCCAAATCACCGGGCTCCATCATAACAGCTGATTCCACTTGTTTGCAATCAAAAGTAAACCAAACTATGAGTAAACCATAATCTCAATAAACCGCGTAAGCCTTCGTGTTCCATTTTGCACGAAATTCGTGCTAAAACTGTGTAAGCATTTCTTACTGTATGTAAGCACAAATGACAAAATGGAAAACGGTTTGATTTAGTTTACTAATATGCAGCAAACTTTGTATGCAGTGTGTTTATATGACTTAAGTTGTGTTCCTGTGCACATTGAATTTTTTGAGGGTAAAACTGGTAAGTGCGTCGGGTAAAAATGGTAATTTAATTTTAATTTCTCGTACGTTTGTGACTTGCTAATTTAATTAATAAAACTATGTAATACAAGTATGAAACGTGTTAAAAAATAAATTTGGGTAGAAAAAAACATGTAGAACTTAAATTTTACTAGCATTAATGAGCATCATTTTTACAATGGGGAAATTATTTTGAACTATAGTTGTAATTTATTTAATTTAATTTTTAAATAATATTAAAATACAGTGCTTTTTATCTACCAAAAAAATTTCCTTAACGGTTGCCTTTATGAAAATATAGCACATTTTCTAAACTTACCAGTTTTACCTTGAGAAACAAGTTTTACCCCATTTGACGCATATATACCAGTGGCGGCTCTAGGCAGGCGTTACCTGCAATTCGCTCTTGCCCGCGCCTATCAGGCTCGCGCGCATGGCAGAGCTAACAGATTTAACGCCCATATCGCATGAGAATATATATATATATTATAGTATATATATAGTATATATATATATATATATATATATAGATATATTATATATTAATAATATTAATAATATAAATAATATAGTAGGTATAAGTATAAATATTTATATATATATATATATATATATATAATATAATATATATTTCATATTATATATATATTATAGTATATATATATATAGTAGTATATATATATATTACATTATATTGCGCAGCTCATGCGTATGGCGTGAAATCTGTACGCTCTGCATGCGCGCGAGGCCGGATAAATATTTTCCACAACATATGAAAGTCATATTGATGGGCTAAAATATATTCATAGTATATATATATACTATATATGGTAAAGTATTAACTTTTCGGCAGCACTAATTTTTTTAAGTTCATTTTCGATATTTGTTGGGTTTTTCGATTAAATCGAAAATCGATACTTTGTTATATCGATACATAAAATCGAAAATGAATCATCATCAGTATATATATATATATATATATATATTATATATTATATATATATATATATATATATTATATATATATATATATATGATATAATATATAATATATATATATATAATATATATAGATATATATATACTATATATAATATATATATATTTATATATACTATACTATAGTAAATCAAAGTCCAAAAGTACTCATTTCTGGGATTTATTGCTTTTTGGGGTATATCACTAACGAATACGCCAGCGGTGAGTCCACCCGATTCAGGAGTCGCGGGTCTCTCGCTCTAGGTGGAATTACGGGGGACTAATCCCCCCTCCGGGGATTGCGTCTCCGGAAACCCCGCTTCTTGCTCTTTGGGTTGATCGCGGGGTTCCATCCGACCCTCCCCTCCGGGGTGTGAAACGTCCCCCCCCTCGGTCCCCCATCGGCTCGAGCCCCTAAAAGGGGTAAATTACTCCATTTTAGGGGGCTTGTTGACTCACTGTGCCGTAAAACAATAGCGCCTAAACTTACTGGATCCACTGAGCCGTAAAAGACTATCTCTAACTGGTTGTTACTGATAACTTTTAGTGATAGCTTGCCGAAGATATAATATATATATATATATATATATAATATATGATTATATATATATATATGAGATATATATATATATTAATATATATATTATATTATATATATATATATAGTATATATATATTATAGTATATATATAGATAATATATATAGTATATATATTATATATATATTTATATAATATATATATTATTATATATATTATATATATATATATTATATAGTATATATATATATATAATATAATATATAGTAATATTATTTAATATATATATTATATAATATATTATATCATATATATATTATATCATCGGAAAAAATTTAAACCAGTCTACAACTGTTTGAACTTAAAAATCACGTACATTGATACCTTATGCTTACTATACATCTTGTAAAAAAAAAACATGCATAAAATAAACTAGCAACTCCAACCGTTTTGGCATATATAAAACAAATCACTTATTCATTTCTAAACTTACGCTGACAACTCCACTAAAGACAACCGACGAATATAAAGTTTGAACCAATACTGATTTGATGTTTCGTTAACAGTGTTGCCCCACTCAAAATATCGAGAGAGGCACTAGATTTAAAAAAAAAAAGTCAAAATTGACAATATTTGATGAAAAAAGCAATAGACGGTAAAAAAATCAATAAAAATCATGAACACGCCGTTTAGTAAAATGTATTGCACTAAAAGTAGCAATTAACGCAACTAACTATTGCAAATGCCATCAACATTGGCATCAATGGTTCTTATCAAATATAACATCTTACAAAATAATCGATTAATATTACAAATAAAATGTATCGTTAATTCCCAGTAAATCGAAGTGGACTTAGTTTTATTTTCTTGCGCCGAAATTAAAATTAAGCCGTAATATTATATACTTAATATCATATATAATATATCTATATTATATAATATATTATATAGTATATATATATATATATATATATTATATATGTATATATATATATATATATATATATTTAATATTAATATTAATTATATATATATATATATAATATATATATATATATAGTATATTTATACTATATATATAATATATATAATATATATAATATATATATATAATATATATATAGTATATAAGATATATTATATACATATTATATTGGATATATTATATATAATATATATATATATATATTAGTATATTATATATATATATATATAATATATATAATTATTTGATATTACTATATAGTATAAATATATATATATAGTAATACGGTAGACAGCGACCCACACATTTTGAGACCAAAAAAGTTTCTAAGTTCAAAAAAATTTCAAGTCAGAAAGTTAAGTTAAGTTAGGTTTTGTAAAAAAAATTGTTTAGTGGTAAGCTTTTGGCATAATTCCAGAAGCTTTGCCATTAAAGAATTTCTTAAAAACTTAACTTCACTTTTCTGAACTTAGAAATTTTTTGAGACATATAGAGTTTTTCTGGTCTCAACAATGTATGGTCGCTGCTACCAGTATTACCAGTATATATATATATATATATAATATATATATATATATTATATATATAATATTATAATATATATATATATATATATAATATATATATAATATATATATAGTATCATATATATATATATATTATATAATATATATATATATTTCCCATTACAATGTCCAGGATTTAAACCCAGTGTGTATACTGTCGCAGATTTTAATACTTTATATACTTGTGTATATTTTCTACGAATTACACCGTTTCCCAGGGCCCCGCCAAAAGCTAGGGCTGCCAGTTGCCGCCCAGGCCCGCAAATCTAGAGCCCGCCACTGTATATCATATATATATATATATATATTTATATAATATATAATATATATATATATAATATATATTAAATATATATTATATATTATATATATAGTATTATTATTATATAATTATATATATTATGTATATATATACTTATATATATATCAGGGGCGTATTCATAGGGTAGGCAGGGTAGGTAGCTCCTCCCAATATTTTGCATCTTTTTAATAAAATTATTCAAATGTAAAGATTGGATTTATTATTACAAGTTTATTTGAAAGTGAAAAAAGAAAGCTATTTATAAATAATTTAATAGAAAAACCAACTACTTTAGTGAATTACAATTAAGTGAATAATTAAATTCATTTGGAAATGTTTCCCTCTACTTCTGTCTTAAGAGTAAATTGTTCAAAGCACGTGCGGCGTACGTAGGATCTCATATTTCATTATAAACGTACTATAGGAAAAAGCCAAGCGTCATACTCTTGCTGTACGAGCGAAAAAATTCGAAAATTCGCGGGTACGAAACTTTCGTTCACCAAGTGAACAAATCGTTACAAAATAATTTGAATTTTTTTTTTTTAATCTCTCCTCTCTCTTCTCTTCTCTCTCTCTCTCATCTCTCGTATATATATATACTAATATATGATATAAATATATATATATATAATATATAGTTATATATATATATATATATATATATATAGTATATATATAGTATATATATATATGTTATATATATATATATAATATATATCATATATATTATATATATATATTATATAGTATATATAAAAGGTTTCTCTTGTGCAAAATCAATGGCAACAACAGTTTTTAGTTTAAAATCCTTGCATTTTGTAAAGTGTTTGGTTATATTACTTAAATCCATTACCTTTTATAATTAAAATAGTGCATAATGGAAATAAGTGTAGGTTTTATATTGAAAAATAGCTTTAAAAACTTATCTAAGGAACAAC
>JABUQX010040001.1:10000-32247 GCA_015478945.1 Trachelipus rathkii | reverse complement strand
ATCCATCATTTCAGCAATTTTCAACTTTTCTTTAGCGATAAACTTTCAAGTAATATATCTTCTTTATGGCACCCCTAGCCATTTTTGCTTAAATCTTATTTCTAAATGAAATGTCAAAAAAAATAATACGGATTTGATAATACACTCGCGATAAGCAAATTGCGCTTGCTTTTGGATTGATCAACGCTCGACATTTATGAGGGCTCATTTATGAGAAGAAATCCAGAAGTACGAGGCTGCAAGTAAAGCAGAATGTTGTATTATTTATGCAACAAACTTAGATAATTGTGAAATAAATATATAAACTAATTCTGAATCATGCAAAATTTCCTTTAAAGGTTCTTTCGCAAAATCTTTGTTGGTCAGTGTAATTGGTGAGATATTGGCCAACTATTTCTTTTTAAATCATTAGCAACCTTTCTCTTATGGTTCTTTATATGTGTATGAGAGAGAAATAATCTAACCTACTCTAGTAACATCTAGAAAACTAGAACAGAATCAACAGAGTATTTTTTGCAACATGAGAAAATTCATTTTTAATGTCTATCCAAAATTCCACAAGAGGTACATCTTTTTGTCTAAATTTCTGAAAGCCTCCATTATGTATATCAATGAATTCTTCTTCTTCTTCCTTTAGATTGAGCGTATTAAAGTTTGATGTAGTTGCTATAAATAATTTTCTCAACCAAGCATAGTCTTCCATGCATAAGTTTGGAAAATAGTGTTTCAATTTTTCTTCTAGTACTTGAAGATACTCAGAAATAAGCATAGCATATAATTTCTTTGATCTTCGTTGCAACAACAAGTGAAAATATATCCGTTATTATTTATAATTATATAATTTTAATTTTATGGAAATATCTGTGTAAAACAATTTATCAGATTTATCAAATTTTGAGCTTCTGATAACATGCAGATCACTAATTATTACAGCTCTGCTAAAGCAGTTAATTTAATATTTAAACAAATACTTGTTTAAAATATTTGGTATTAAGGGACACCAAGACATTTTGCGCCACCCTTGGCACCCAAACTCTGCACTCTTCTGTGCCAAGGCTCCACTGTCATGAACCACTGCGATACACAATACTAAAAGTGCAAATTATGTTAGTTAAAATTTGTAATTATTTAGTTATAAGTACAACTAAAAAGTTTTTTTTCATCACAAATTCTCATTTTCTTACAGACACAAAAATATGCTACAAACACAGTAACTCATTATTATAAGTAAGAAATTAGATGACTCAAACGATCTAGTCGTATCTATCTATCTATCTATCTATCTAATCGATCTAATCCATCTATCTATCTATCTATCTACTATCTTCTATCTATTCTATCTATCTATCTATCTATCTATCTATCTATCTATCTATCGTATCTATCTAATCTATTATCGTAATCTATCATCTATCTATCGTAATCGTATCTATCTAGTCTATCGTATAATATATATATATATTATATATATATATATATTATATTATAATATGATATATATATATATTATATATATTATATATATATATATATATATATAAATATATAAACCAATCTGCACGTAGATATGGCAAAGATTCACTAGAATGATACTTCAATGAAATGAGATCTCTTATTACCTCAGTTAGCTCAATCGTTTTATACTCTTTTTTAAGAAATTTATATTTGTTTTATTGTTGTTACTTATTTTTATAATATTTTATGTTTTTGCAGTTTCAGACATAGATTGTGAGGTTTGGGTGGTTTATCAACCCCCGAAATACCCAGAATCGACTTGCACACCCCATTAATTGCTGAAAATGCACTATTCCGTCCAAGCTATTTGGTTCCGTTTAATATTAACTTTTACACGCGTAGGGATATTCTTATGATAAAACGATAAACACGTGAATAAACCTGATAGAAAACACACACACACACAGTATTATATAAGATATTATATATATATTATATATGAATATATATAATATATATATAATAATATATATATATAAATATATAATATATATAATTATTTATATATATATAATATATATATTATATATATATATATAATATATATATTATTATGTGTGTATATGTGTATTATATGTATATTAATTATATTATAATATATTATATATATATATATATTATATATATTATTATATATATATATATTATATATATATTATATATATATATTATATTATAGATATATATATATATAGAATAACATATATATATAGTATATATATAATATATATATATATATATATAGATATATTAATATATATATATATATTATATAGATTATATATATTTAAGATATAAGTGATTCGATGGAGAATATCACGGTTAATCTCTTATATAGCTATCAAAAGCTATAATTAAATAATTAATATAAATAATAATTCTAATATATTAATAGCATCATATTTAATAAAAATTCCTAAGCCTTCTGACTCCCTTTTATGTTACAATAACCGATTGGAGTAAAATAATAAATCTTAATCAGCATACTTCCTTGTTGAGGCGAATAAAAAATCCATTCACCATTAAATATCCAGCACGATCGGCCTGCATTTAGTTCAAGTAGACCCCAACTACTATGGCATTTCGTTGCACATGCTTTACTAGACACTCACAATAGTTTCGTTTAGTTTCCCCATCAGTTGAAGATGTACAAATGGAGGAAAAGTCTAAATAAAGCAGTTTCCCACGAGAAAGGAGTGGAATATAATGTGTCTTCTACGAGAAAGGTGAAGAAGAATGGACACAGCTGCTAAGACCATACAGAGAGGATGGAAAGGATATCTCAAGTAAGTCCTCAAGACTTAGGTATTGATAGATATTATTAGGTATTGAACATGTACTACTTGAAGGAATATGTAGATTTTCTGAGAGTATGGAAATCCATAAAAAGAGTAAATTAGGGGTACTAGTAGTAAGCAGGAAAGCAGTTTGGGATAGATTTACTTTCGATTTTAACTCACTAACTCTTTTGCCATTTCTATATTTATTATTAAAATAACTCTGTGTTAGAATTTATCATGTATGTTGAGAGTTTGTAGAGCGCTCTTTTACCAAAGAGAGTAATAAAGGTTTAATGTATTATTTTCCCTTTATGCTTTTGATTTTTTTCTGGTTTTAATTTGAGTTAAAAGTTCTTTGGTCATTATTTAAAGTAGGTATAAATATTTATTTGATTTTTGGCATATATTAAGTATATTTTCGATTTGAGCCTTTATTTTGAAAAGTGTTTGGAAAGATAGCCCAGTGTCATATGGTTGATAGGATTTTTTGCTAAGTATTGGGGATCTTTGAAATTAATTGGTGGATTATTTTTTGACGTATGAAGCCTTTTTGATTATCCAGACCTTTTTGTCGTAAGTTTTGCAATGTGTTTCTGTTTTCTTTTTTGTTTATGCATTGTTAAAATTGTTTTTAGTTGCATTCTGTTTATTTTGTGTGTGTGCGTGTGTATGTTTGTGTGTGTCTATTTTAATAATGTTATGGCATCTAAACAACGATTGTGGTTGAATCCTTTTGACAGGAAATGATACAGCTTTTGGGGTTGCAGAAGTTTATAGCCATTTTAAATGTATTATTGATAAGCTTTTGGCGTTATCTAGAGGTTGTACCCATGTAATTTAAGTGATCTTGGGACTATTACAAATATTGTTACTGAAAATTGCTAGGCTCTGGTTTTTGTAACTTGTGAATGTTATTTTCAGTGTGGAGGAATTTAGTCTTCAACTGTTGTATGAAATGGTATTTGATTTTCAGTCTGATATTGTTTCAGTTTTGGTTATCCAAGATGTTTTTAAGTATAGAATGTAATTGTGAAAGTTGGCATCTGTGAAATTTACAAATCTACTATTCTGGAAAGGAAGATGAATGAGTGGAATTTTATTATGTAGGATGTTTGCTATATTCATGTCTTTGTACCGTACTGTGGTGAACGTTAAACTTTTCTCTAAATTTTAAGTTTGTAATGTTGGGAAGACCGATCAAATTTGAAATTGAATACAAAAGGAAAGAAACTGATTCGTTCAGCCATTATTATATAAACCTTAAAGTGATAATCATTTATTAAATTTTTGTTTTGGTCATTGCTGTTTTGAATGCGTATGGTGAATTTAAAAGAACTGGTTTGATTAAGGCTTGAAGTTGATTTTCATGACTTAATCTTTGATAATTTCAAAGGGATATTAGTAATGCATCCTTAGAGCGCAAAGTTGAGAGTTTGATTCTATGACATAATCTTATTACGTGCGATTTGGAATTCACTGGTTTTACTCAACTGCACTGGCCCTCTGTTTCGTCATTTCCGCGTTTCACCTTCTCAAAGATTATTTCTAGCTTACTATCGACTACAATGGGTCACTCTGACTTTCATATCATCCTACTTCTTAACATATCCTCCACAGATTTGCAAGCGCATATTAAAAAGTTACCTTTTAAAAACAAGAATAAAAAAACGAAATGTACATCTTCCTCTGAGATACTTGGAAGGGCCGCATTCAAACAATGCCCCTTGTCCATTTCTTTTTCAAACACCACTTAGAAGTTGGGGGCCCTCCTGTGAAGGAATTGGTGCCGCGAAGGCTTGGCCAATTGCTTGCTCTGATGAACGATCTTTCTCTATCAATTAATGCGACATTCGAGGTCTAAATTCTAATTTTGAACACCGCCTCTTTTCATCTAGACTTCATATCTTGTTCTTGACCAAAACACAAGTAATTTTTAAGGTTACGACGCTTCGACGCAAACATTACTCTGTTCCCTCCTACTTTATCTCTAATTTTCAGCTAAAGATGGTTGTTTTACATATGTGCAAAACGACGTTGCTTATTCTTGGGTTTCCACCTTAGCTTATTCCGAATTTTAAACCATGTGACTGAATCTCTCATATCAATCTACTACTAAATTCCTTTGTTTTGTTTATTTATTTAGTAACTCTACTGACTATTTTATGCAGCTCCCTACCAGGATCTCTGATAGTCTTGCGGATTTTTCCAACCTTCTTGACCTATTACCAACTATAAATTATTCTCCGTTTACTGTTAAATTCTTTCCACCTAGTTATAATTCTTCGATATCCCTTGGAATTATTGTTTTAGCGAAAGGGGTCTCTCGGTATTCACAGAGTTCACAACCGAGGCAATTCTCTCTGGAATGAATTCGTACAATCCATACTCTTTTCCTTTAACAAAAACTAAGGGTTCTTGATTTGACTCTACTTAATATCGTTCTATTTGGCAAAGGGATGCTGCCTTCTGGAAATACCGTTGTGTTTAAACTCCAGAAACTCATTCAACATACATTTCATTCTTGATTCTTGAAAAATCTTTTCTTCGTGATACTAAAAACTCTTTTGTCCTTAGAAAATGCAATAATATATAATATCTCTGGTTCCCTTTCCTCACGTTGTTTCTAGCATTTATCAAAGAATGTCAACTCTAGCTTTGCTTCTCCTCTAATATATTCCAAAGGCACAACTGCCCTTTCAACTTCTGCTGAAGCTGAGCTCTTTACTCAAATTTTTGCATCTAATTCCACCTAAGACGATTCCAGTGCTATTCCTCCTTCTCCACCCCCTTGCAACTTATGTCTGAGATTGTAATTTCTTCTAAGGATATTATTTCTGTACTCTCTGAGCTTAACACTAAGAAGTCTTATGGTCCTGATAATATTCTTTCTGTGAATCTCAAACCTTGTAGTTCCAAAATTGCACCATGCCTTGTCAAACTATTTCTTGTCTGGCTTCTACTATGAGCTTTCCTTTCTGCTGGAAACAAGCGTTCACCTAGCTTGAGCCGAAAAAAGAAGAGCCAATCTCAGCCTTTCAACTATCGTCATATCCCTTTAACTTTAGAGTTTACCCTTAGCAGTAAGATTTGGAAACGTCTCAATTTTTCATATCTTATTTTAGATCGCCATTGGGGTTTTATTAAGAAATGCTTAAATGGTGATCTTCCTTCTCTTCTCTCAGGCTTCTGATCCTCTACTCTTTATCATTTCGGTCAATCTTTTGTTATGGCTCTAGAAATATATTGAAAGTTTTCGAGAGAGTTTAGGACAAAGATTTAATTTCATGACTTTCATCTTGTGGTGTTTATTCTTCACTTTGTAGTTTCTTATTTCAAAATTTCTTTTATATCCGTTCTATATCAGCTGTCGTAGATGACCACAGTTCATCCTTTAAAATTATGAATAGTGGCGTTCTTCAAAATTCTATCCTATCCCCAACTCTTCTATTTTTCTTTAAAGATCTCTCTGTTATATCATTATCTATCTACTCGTATGCGCACGATTTATTTCTTCATTACTTCTTTTATTTTGAAAGACCCTCACCCAATAACAATTGACCCATGTTACTAGGGTGGCTTTAAAGCCTTAATCTTAATCTCAAATCTATTTCGAATTTCAAATTGAGGCAGAGAAAACATTTCCTCGGAAAGAGCTTCTTCATCTCTCTACTCGAAACATTCTTCCGCCTAATAATAACATCTTTGAAAATACCCAACTGAAACCTTCGTTTCTTCTTAATATTCTTGATGTTTCTTTTTCTCTTGATATTTCTTGGAAATATCACATTATTATTCTTTCTAAGCAAGCTTCTAAGAGGTTTTACTTTCTGAATCGTCTTCGGAACTTCTTTAAGTCACTCATTATCTTGAATCGTCTTCGGAACTTCTTTAAGTCACTCATTATCTTGAATCGTCTTCGGAACTTCTTTAAGTCACTCATTTTCTTAAACAATTTATAGGTGACCGTAGACTATTCAACCAAGGAGATGTGTCGGAAAAGATGGTGGATTCTTTGGTAATTTCTTCAATATTTGTGGTTTATTCTCTAGTTTTCACATTGTTGAACATCACCTCACTTCATCTAAACCTCATTTGCTCTAAACCTCACTTCCTCTAAACCTTACTTCTTTTTTTTATTCCGAGCTTTAGTTTGTGGTTCTCCAGCTGCAAACTTTAATTTATTTTTTCTTTGTCTCTATCCTCAGTTATCCTCCAAAGGTAGAGGTTGTGCGCAACGAAATTGTCTATTCTCTTCTTATTCATTAGTTTGAAAATTTTCCAAATTTTCTGCTTTGTTTCTTTTATCTCTTCCAACCTAAGACCAAAATTTATTTGCGTTGCTTCTTTACCTCCTAACTCTACTGACTATCCTGAATTCTTCAACTATTCAACCTTCAAATTGCAACACATTCTTTGCTTTTCCCTTTTGAGATCATCATTTTGAATGTTTTCTATATTCATTGGTTTTCTTGTAATTCTCCAAACACGGCCGGCAACTCGTCTCCCAATTCTCTTGCAAAAACAAACTTGAGCAGTTAGGGCAACTCCCTACTTACATCATGATCTTTCGTTGAGGTAAGCCTAGCGTACCAGCCACCACCTTGACTCCCAACCCTTAGACTTATACTACAATTTTTTTTCATCTTTGGATTCCACTGATCATTTACTCATCTCTTTATCCTGCTCTGATTCCTTAATTCTTCCACAGGAACGAACCACGCCATCTGCAAGAAGTCGTTTTAATCATTTTGGGGCACCAAGCTGGTCAGACTCGCTTTTGTGCCTCTTTGATTCCCAGGAAATGATTACTGCTTCAAAAAGGGGAGATTCCTTTGAACTCTCAGCACATATAACATTTGTCTTTCTCTCAGGCATGATTGTGTATTTTCTATTTTTCCTCTAAATCTAATTAATCTTGGTTTACTGTTTATTGCGTGCTATTCGTTTCAGGAAGCAGTAATAACTACTTATTGTCGATTCTAAAATCTTGAAAGTTATTCCACAAATATTTCATTTTTTTAATTCTGGAATCTGGAAAGTCTATTTCCTCTTTTTGTTAAAAAAAAATAATAGTAAATGTAATCCTACTTTTGGTTCTTTTGCTTCCAGCAAAGAAAATGGCAACTTTCTTTTATCTATCTTTAGCCACTTTTGTTTCTTGCAACTTCTCCAAAGGATTTTTTATTTTCTTGTAAAGCTGAATTCATAATTTATATATTTGTAGTTCAAATGAGTTCCACTTTTGGCGATTCCACCATTATTCTTCCAAGTATGCCTCAGATCATCTTATTTAAGACTAAGTAATTTTTACAATAACATTTTCCGAATTTACCATAAACAGAAAGTCTAATCTTATTTCACCTCAGATCATGAGTATGGTTTTCGTATAGAAAGCTCAATTGGTGATTTTCCAACCATTCTTTCTAAAGTTTGATTATCTGCTCTTTGTCATTCTGTGAATCTTTACCTATGGCAATGTACATATCGGATGGTCTCGATAGAGTTTGACAGAAAAGCTTTGATTTTCTAGCATTCCCTCTCTGAATTCTTTTCAGGTCGTTCAAAAGCAGCTATTGTGGACGATATTGTTCATTCTTTGAAAATATGAACTATCGCTTTATCTCTTTCTAACTCTTATTCCAACAAATACACACATAATCACTCTTTTCATTCCAAATAAATTAATAAATTAATGCTAGTAGTAGAATGACACTGGATCTTGCATTTCTAATTGGAACATAAACGTTAGATTGATTTCAATAATTATAAAGCTCATTTCCTTCAGCTATCTACATGACCTAATTTTCCACGTAACTAAAACCTCCTCGAAAAAAAAACAACACTTCCTCTGTCCTTAACATTATTGGTGTTTCCTTTCCTAACAACCTTTCCTAAAAGGGTCGTATTGTTGCACACATAAAAAGATCTTAGGAGCTATTGATTCTGAGGTGTTGTTAGAGTTTATCTTTCTAAATAAATCCATCACCTCCGTCTTCCTCTTTTCCTCAACATTTATTACTCTGATATTTCATGTAACCCATGTACGATTCATGACATTTCGCCAAAATAGAAGGTCGCTACGCGATCACGTACTTCTCGCGAGGTATGCATTAGCATTCCTGACAAAAGATAATTGGCTATAGTGGCAGTCAACACAACTACACCGTCCTTTAATGGCCTTCTACATCACGCTAGGACCATTACGATGTGGGCAATTGCTTTCTCCACATTACACATGGGAATTATAATGATAGGTGGATTGATGTATAGATGTTGTCTAGAAGAGAGAGTGGATATAAGTATGCTGTATTATGATATGTGGATTTAAAATGTTGTGGTGTCAGTAAGTGTGTTTGGAGGATGAAGTGGAATATTGAACACAGAACAGGAAGGCGAACCCATTAGCCTGGAAATGTATGGGAGACCCTACATATCCATAAGTCAATATTGGAGGTAATTTTATCGCTGCGAGTGCGCTCTCTCTCTCTCTCGTCTCTCTCTCGTCTCTCGTCTCTCTCTATCTCTCTCATCTCTCCTCTCTCTCTTCTCTTTTATATAGTATATTAATATATTATTATATATAATATTATACATATATATACTATATATATAATTATATATTATATATAATATACTATATATATATATATATAATATATAACAGTATATATATTATATACTATAATATTATATATTATATATAAATATAGTTATATAATATATATATTAATATTTATTATGATATATATATATATAATTATAATGATCTAGATATATATTATATATATATATAATATTATATATAGTATCACTTAGAGAAATTAGTAGTAAAATTTTAACTACTAGAGGTAGTAAGCAGTATTTAACTATTTTTTTAGTACAGGTTTTCTACCCGGTAGTTTATGTTACGAATTTTGTTATTTATAATTTTTACCTATTATAGATTTTTAGATACATGCATGTGGCGTAGGTTTGACTTTTTTAGTAGTTTAAATATTTTCCGAAAGTGGTTAACTTTCTGTAACCCCAATAGTGGTAATTCTACTACATAACATTTACAAACCACACCGATATCGTAGTAATAATAATAACCCAATTTAATAAATTAGGCGACTACTTAGTAATTGTTACAATTACTATTTTGTATGTTATTTTGACTACCAGTGAAAAAATATTTACTCAATATTTGCTGGTAAAATTATCCAAGGAAATTTAAGTACTATAGGTTGTTGTTATGTACTATACGAAGTAGTGTGGTAGTGTAGTTTATATTTTTGGTAATAGCATAATAGCATTGTTGAAATAATATAACACCTTTTGGTTTTTTTATGTAAGATTTTAACAACTCTGACTCAGACACCTTTCCACTAGGTTTCTCCACACTCTTCTTCTCTGACATCACGATCCGTTTCCTTTTCCACTTCTCTTATGTATTTCGTCAATTTCTTCTTTTTTCAGCGGGACCTCCCGTCCCCTCCGAAGGGGGGTCCCTGTACTCCGGCCCGAGACTGTCCTTATTCCTATATGCTTCCTCCTCTATTGCATTCCCAATTTGAATCTCTTCTACAGGTATTTCCGTATTTTATTGAGCCAAACACTCCCGAAGGGGAGCCTGATCGGAGGTTAATCTATGCTGGCCTATATATTATATATTTATATATATATATATATACTATATATATAGATATATATTATATATATATAATATATATATATTAGATATATATTTATAGATCTATTAATATATATATATATAAATATATATATATATATATATATATATATATATAGTATATATTATATATAATATATATATATAATATTAATATATATAATATATATAATTTATATATATATAATATATATTTATATATATATACATATATAATATAATATTAATATATATATATATATATATAAAATAATATATATAAATATATTATATATAATAATATATATTATATATAATATATACTATAGTACAATAAATATTAAATATATATAATATATATATATATATATAGTATATATATAATATATATATATATATTATAATATTAATATATATATATATATATAAATAATAATATATATATATAATAGTACGAGATAAGCAAATATATAAAATTTTAATTTTAATTATTCATGAGTCGTCATGCAGTTCTAGTGGTTAGACAATACTGCAAGAAGCTAAAGAGTTAGAGTTCGAATCTCATGCCAGAGTGAGCCGGTGATCGAATCATATGGAGTCAATATCAATATGAGTTCGAATGATGTGATTTGACGTATAATATTAGGTATTTAGAAGTAAATTCAGGTGTGCTGATAAAGAAATGGTGGTCAAATTGCGGGAATTATAGCTGGTACCAAATCAGCAATGACAACTACCAATGTACTTAATATAACGCTTCAAATGCAGTAGTCAAATTTACTACTTCTTCTTGTCTAAACTATTAGTTAAGTAGAAAAAGTAGTTAATAAGTTAAGTTGTCAATTATAGTATTGAACAAAAGTTCATTTTAATACTACACCAAATGCGTTTCGACTACTACAAGTAAAGTTTTCATTCTTACTCTCCAATAAGGTATAAAAGGTAACTTTTAAAGGTTGGAGCTCACTAGGAACCCGAACAGTAGTAGAAAAGGACTAAAAAAGTTGTGGTATTTTAACTAAACTTTTGAAAGTTCTAAGTGTATATCTATATTTATATATTATATAATTATATATATATATATATATAGTATATATATATAATATATGTATATATATATATTATATATTATACATTAATATCTTATATATATATATATATATATATATAATATATATATATATACATGGGCGTAGCAGGATTTCATTTAGGGGGGCAAAGGTTGGGTGATATATATATATATATATTATCTATAATATATAATATATATATATATATACTAATATATACTATATATATAATATATTTAATTATTATATAATATAAGTATATATATCATATATATATATTATATAGTAATATATATAATAAAATTTATGGTCTTCAATTTATTAATATTTATTCTTTTATTTTCTCAATTGTTTTTTATGTTGTCTGGAGCTGAATATCAACGGGTACGGCTCCTTGATTGAATTAACCGCTTGGCAACCGCCAAGGGGACATCATTTGTAAATAATTTTGTGGAGAATAAATGTCAGAATGACAATGAAGAAAATGCCAAACAAGTTGAACTTTAAGGCCAATATTGAAAAACGAAAACTCATTAAAACTTTAGAAAAAATAATATAATGCGTTATTAATTAGTAATTACTGTTTCATTATCTATCGTATTGTATGTCTTTTTTTCAGTTTTTTCTCCTAGTAAACCTTAAAAACGTTTTCTGGCAAACATATAAGGTTCATAATTTTTATTTCGGCCAAGATTTAGGGGGGCAAGGGCCCCCCCCCCCCTGCCTACGCCATGTTATATTTATATATATATATATATATTATATATATATATAATATATATTATATATAATATATATATATAAGTATATTTATATATATATATATATATTATATATATATATAATATATACGGTCAGCCTCTAGAAGAGCCAATCTCAAAAACTACAGCAGCTACCAGGAAAAGGAAAACATGCTGGAATGCTGGTCAATTTTAGTGCGGAAGAATCAAAAAAAAAAAAAAAAAAAAAAAAAAAAAAAAAAAAATATATCTCAAAAGCAACAGCGAAAAGGAATACATTTTTGGAAATCCTCGTAAATTTTTGGATAAAAAAATGTAACAAAAAGAAAAAAAAAAAAAAAAAAATATTGTTAATAATTAGAGTAAAATGAGGAGCCTATTTAGAGACCTTTATTGGTTACTCGTTAAATAAATAGACTTTCTATTAAATTTGCTTTTTTTTTTTTAACTAATAGAAATAACCTCCAAGGGTATCGCACTGATGGCAGATCGGGTCTCGCGGCCTTCCGGGAATTCTACGGGTAGGACTAAATTCCCCCCCTCCGGGAGGGTCTCCGGAATCCCCGCTCTTGGTATTTGGGTGTCGCGGGGTTCCTCGCCTCTCCCCTACGGGGTATGGATAACGTCCCCCTCCCGTCGGCTCGAGCCCCTAAATTGCCGTGTAATACCCTTTACAATAATATATATAGTATACCTATGTCTCCAGCACACCGCCAAATAAAAAATAGCCAAATTTTTTGTTTAATTTTTTTTTTAATTTTTTTTTTTTTTTACTATTTTCTGTTACCCAAAATTTTACAAGGATTCAAAAATGTATTTCTTTTCACTGTAGGTTTTGTAGTTTTCGAGATATGATTTTTTTTTTTTTTTTTTTTTTTTTTTTTTTTTTTTTTTTTTGTTTTTTTATTTTTTACAGTTTCCGTCGGTAAAATTTGCCAGGATTCCAGCAATGGATTCCTTTTCCCGGTAGCTGTTGTAGTTTTTGGAGATATGGATTGTGGCTCTCTAGAGGCTATCATATATATATAGTATAATAATATATATTTATTAAGTATATATATAATATAATAGTTATATTAGTATTATATATATATATAATTAACGTATATATATATATTATATATATACTAGATTATACGTAATAATATAGGAGTATATATGAGTTATTATATATTATCATATATTTATATTATATATAATGTATTATATCTATTATATATATAAATATTATAATAATATTAGATATATATATATATATATATATATAGTATATATATATATTATATAGTATATCTATATGATATTAGTAGTATATTATCGAATAAATATATATATATATTACTAAAATATAGTATATATACTATAGATATATGATGATAGAAACAGACTAATATTTTCATTTTTTTTTTTTTGAAAATTTGCACCTCACGGGCATTGCCCTATATTCTTTGAGGGGAGCTGCTATAGGTAATTGATACCTAGGATTAGGACGAGGTATCGAACCTTGGCCCTTTAATATGAATGTTTTCGAGAATGAAATATGATAGTTGTGAACCATTCATTTTAAGGCAGGATGCACTACAAGCATATTATTAATGAGGTTCATTTTTTTTTTTTAATGAACATTAATAAATGTTTGTATTTTAACATCTGTTTCATCATTATTGCTATAAGAATAAACTTTATAAAGGTTTATGGAATTTATTATTATTGCTTAGTAAAATGTGACCATTTATAGGGAAATTATTGTATATATTTAAAAATAAATAAATATGTAATTGCTTATAAATTTTTCCTAATATATATTAGTTTAAAAATAAAATGAAAATTGTGTTAGTTATCCTAATTATTTTAATTTTGTTTATTTTATAGAAAACATAATTTTAATAGTAACTAAAAAAATTCATTTTATTTTGGAATTCTCTCTCTCTCTTCTTCTCTCTCTCTCTCTCTTCTCTCCTTCTCTCTGTCTTCTCTCTCTCTCTTCCTCTCCCATCTATCCATTATGAAATAATAATAAATCTTATGAAGGACTATATTCTAATATTCTATATTAATAAATATATAATAATGTACAGCATACAAAATTAATAAATATTACTATTATAGTCAAATAACTGAAATGGATATTCGCATATATAATATATATATATTTATATTGATATTATCAATATCTTTAAGTTATGCTTAATAATTATTATAATTAACGTATTTTGGGGTTTTGTTTAGCGTACGAATGATTGGCAAGAATGGGGAATGGACAGAACAACGAGAAGATGAGTCGCGAGTGCCAAAATTTTTTTAAATGTTTGGTTGGCGAAGAGTTTTGTTTTCGAATTGTTTCTGTGCAGGCAGTCCATTAACTATTTACTTTAGAACAAGTACTCCTCTCTCGTTAGCAGGTTTAATTATTGTGTCCTTTGAATTGCGTCCTACAATCGGCACAAACACAGGATAAAAGAATAAAAGGAAACAAGCGAACTTTATGCTGAAGCATCTCACAAGGAGTTTTGACAATTATAGGAAAATAAGGTAAGACGAGGTCGAAAAAAAACACTCTTAGAAAAGTTTCAAGAAGTGAATCGCGGTGTTTTTATAGTCATAATCAGTAGAGTACTGGTGTAAAAAGAACAAGTAGACATTTATGTTTAAAAGCAATCTAGCTATTAGAGAAACCAGTTAAGTAGCGAAGGAAATTTGTAAGGGGTAAACAACATGGCATTGTAGACGACAATGAGTAAAAACTAAGGGGGCAGACTTGAAAATAGAAATAAAATTATATCACTTCCATTGACTAGGAACATTTTCTGCAGGGAGAAATATATTATCCTCATAACACTTGTCCAAAAACGTTGGCAACAGTTCCTAGCCTTTTTTAATTGGCAATCAGGTGTAATCGGGTGGTTGACCACACTAGCTTATACTCCATGAACAATTGAGAGCATGTGCAAAAACATGAAACTCTTGACTGTAACCATACCGAAAAATCAGAATGGTATTAAAGAATTAGTCATTCTTGAATAGTATTCTTGACTTTATATTTAGGCCTAATAATTTATTTGCGGTGTGGCGCTAGAAGCGTCTTTTCGCACAGTTTTTCTAGCCGAACACAAGAACACACACACACAACTATTTTTCATTGTATCTCAGTTGTATTTTTCATTGGAAAACCTCATCTCAAATATATTACAAAAACAAAGGGTTTATTCCACGATAAACGAGGGCTTTCTTTCATGTTTGGGTCTATGTTCACTTGCTGGCGGGAGTCGGGGCGATGAGACGAGTCACTGGGTCAACACTTTGTGAGTGTGACATAGGCAAAAGTTCATGGAGCGCTCTGGGCTCGATTTCCAATCTGAAGAGGACCATGATTATCAGAAGCCTTGTCTAGAGACTGATTCAAGGGTGTCCCAAGCTATTTTAGAGAAATCCCTTTCAGAGCAAAATTTTCAACACACTTGCTCTAAATTTTTTCTTTTCTGGATACATTTAGAGTTCATTCTGTTTGAATGCGATGGGTGTAATATAAGAGACATTCAACAAATTTTCAAGCCATAATATAAACAAATATTCTCTTATTCAAAGAGCAAAAAAAAAAAAAAAAAAAAAAAAAAAAAAAAAAAAATTAAAGAAACTGAAAAAATATGCTTAGAGTACGCGAGAATGCAAATGCTCTTTGAAGCAAAGAAGGATTCGGCTAGGTATGAATCCTGTGCTCACTTTTTAAAAGGTAATGTTTAGTAGTAAAACTATGGTAGCAGTTGTGGAGCATGTTAGTCAATTGCCTAGGCAAAACATTAAAAAGACATTGTAAATTATAAAACATGGAAAGCCCTCATCATCTTAAAACAACTATTTGTTTGTATGCTCAGACAATTGTTGATTGAACTACATGTGTTACAAATTAAGACCTTCAAACTAAGAATCGCATTCGCCCTATGTAGCGAAACTGCAACTAGTTAAACACTGGCAAAGAAAAACTTTTCGCAATTTGTCTTTCTTAATGAAAATGGCTGGTGTCAGATTTTCCCCCCTGAAATGTTCGAATGCTTTGCGGACTGGAATAACTGGGCACTCATATATTTATGAATAATAGACCAAAAAGATAGTAATCTCAGAAGATGCGACCCAACCATTTCAATCTCATCAGAACACCGTAGGACACAAAACGTGTCATCTCTATTTGAACATTTCTTTTGATAAAGTGAATTCTTAAAACCAGCAGAGACTACTTGATTGATTCTTATACGATGGAAGTCTTGCATGGGAAAGGGGAAATTTAGAAAAAGTGGAAAGGGATCTTAAGAAAAACGCTAAGCTACCTTTGTGCAGGGTTAAACAAATGCGGGGCCAGTACCTACTACCCTTGCTGGGTTAGACAAAAAGTCGCCGAAAACCCTTGATCCCAAATCAAACATATGCTGTTGAAAATACTTGCTGTACTTCTTGTTTTTAATTTACAGCTATATATTATATTAAATATATAATTATATATTTATATTATATAATTTAATATATATATATATATATATATATTATATATTATAATATATTATATATTATATATATATATATATATATATATATATATATTATAATATATAAATCATCAAAGTTACCAGTATATATATATTATAATATATTTAATATATTATATTATACTATATATATATATATATATATATATATATTATAATATATATTAATATATATATATATAATATAATATAAGTATATATATATATATGATATTATGAATGAGGATTGATCCGAAAGCAGAGAAAAAAAGTCAAAAAGGTTTATTCAATTTCAACATACGCTTTCGAACCAGACCCAGGCTTTAAGCTCATCAATCCGGAACATAGTATAATAGTAGCAAGGTTACTAGACTAATGAGAAAATTTTATGTTTAATTAAGAGGTGAGATAACGATAAGAATTGGTTGTAGCAAATTAAATGAATTTCGAAATCATAGTTATAAACTGGAGGGCGGCGGGGAATTAAAAAGGACAAGCATTAATAACGGAGTGAAAATGGGGGATTTAATGAGGTTTTTAAAAACCCTGTTTGATGTAGAGGGATTAAGAATTTTGCGATCGGTTGTAGAGGATGCTGAACTAGAGATTTAGAGAAAGCTTTTGATAGAATGCAATTACAAAGAGAGAGATTGTGCAGAGTGATGAAGGAAGGACCCTGCCGTATGGAAAAATAAGAAGCTGATAGGAAATAAGGAATATGGTATGTAAACCCCAATTGACACGGGTTGGAATGGAGATGAGATAAATAGAAATGGTTTTGAAAAAAGACCTGGAGTAAGGCAGCGGCAAGTGTGCTCCTCCTTTACTTTTTGCGTTATATCTGGACAACCGCTTGAAGAGGATATGTATTAGAATATGTAAAAATGAAGCTGCGGAAATGCAAGTATTGAGATTAATAAGAAGAGTAACGCGAGGGACAGAGTTAGGCCAGTGAATACCAGGATAAGAGATAGAGGCTGGGAGTCCCCCAATAGAATGAGTGTATTAGAAGAACCAGCTGAGATGGTTTTTAAACCATGTCGGAGAATGGGGGACTTGGAGATACACCGCGAAGTGCTTAATTGGAGACCTATTGGAGCTAAGACCAGTGGGAATAATCGGAGTAAATAAGATTGGAAGGATGTCGCTGCTGGCAGAGGCGTATTTTCGAGGGGAAGAACCATGGAGAATGTGGAAGGTCGGCACAATTCGAAGATCGGGATGTGTGGAGGGATTTGTGAAGGAGCAACATGCACTTGACTGGTTCTACTTAACCAGGATTAGAGGGGAGAAAGGCTGATATATATAAGATATATTATAATATATTTTATATATATATATATATATATATATTATTATATATATATATATAATAATATAGTATAAATATATTATATTAATAAATATATATTATAATACGTATATAACTATATATATACAAATAATATATATAATATATATATAGTATATACTATATATAGATATAATATCTATATATATATATATATCATATATTATTATATATACTTAGTATAAATATATATATATATAATAATATCACTATTATATATATATTTATATAATATAATAAAATATATTATATATTATATATATATATAATATTATATATATTATATATATATTAATATATTATATTATATATAATATAGTATATAAATATATATATATTTATATATATATTACTATATATATATTATATATATGTATATAATAATATATTACTATATATATACTATATATATTATATAATATATATTATTATATAATATATATATTAGTATATATATATATAAGTATATATATATATTATATATTATATATATATATAAGTTATATATATTATATATAATTGCCAAGACTTTAAGAATTTACGTTAATGGAAAGCAACTTAAAACCAAAATTTATTTTTAAACCTATTTTCTATTCTATAAAAATATCTGTGATCTTTGGGACGTGGGACGTGGGCTGGGCCTTGAAGTTGGCAAATGTTTTGCTGACTCCACAGTTTCAAAATATGTGGCACCGACTCCACCTCCAGCTCAACAATTTAAAAATTTCCAGGTTCCTGCTGGATCTGACCCAGGTTCCAGTTCCAAACTATTTTATTTTATAGGAATTTTATTTTTGTCCGGGTCCAAACTCGACAAAAAAAAAAAAAAAAAAAAAGTTCTTCTCCGGCTTCTTTATCCTGGACGTGACGTTGGCACACCTTTTTTTTCACGAGAGGTGATTGATGGGGATGACCTCCAGCAATGCATCACCGTTGAGGCGTTCCTCATAGCACAATAAGGAGTCCCTTGAATTCACACGAACATTTCGTGGAGATTACTAACTTCATATTTGCTCGTTGTGGTACCTCCTTATTTCCAGACACATTTGTTCTGTAGAATTCCTTGCCATCATACCCTGGTTTTCTAATTGCATTTAATCTCTCCTCGGAACTTAATTATTAATTATACAAACTCGCCTATTTGTCTACTCCTCCTACAGTGGTGGAAAATAATAAAACATTGTTTCCCAATAATAAAATATTGCATGAAACAACATCTAAAATTAAGATTTTCTCATAGAAATTAATCGGCTTTTATTTAATAATTATGTCCTAATACTCTCTTTTAAAGTTAAATGTTTCTGAGCTCACCTGAGGAAATTTGCTTTTGATTTCAGCTTGGGTCAGTTTATTTTTGTTATTTAGTTTTTTTTTTTTTTCCTTTTTTGTGTTTTTGAATGATTAATGTGTTTATTTTTCTTTGTCACTTTTTAATCATATAAAATAAATATTATTTGATTATAATATAAGAGTCACCTATAAATTGAATTAATTCGTTTTCTTTAGTTATCAATTACAACGTTTTCTTTCTCATTTAATTGATAAACTAAAATAAAATTTTCTGTTTTTGAAGTTTTCTTGACGAAAGATTTACTTGACAAAGTAACGATAATAAATAATATAAATGTAAAACTTTTTTGCTAATTTATATTTAAATCTTTTCTCACATGTAAATTGTAATTAACAAATAGTATCGATATTCTGAATATATATATATATATATATATATATATAAATATATATATATATATATTATATATATATATATATATATATATATATATATATATATATATATATATATATATATATATATATATATATATATATATATATATATAATATATATATATATTATAATATATATATATTATAGGGATTTTGGAAAAAAGCATCCACTTCCACTATACATATCGATTGCATGGATTCGAAAATTTTTGTTTTTTAAGAATTTTGCCTTATTGTTATTTCCCTAATTTAAACGGTATTACTACTCGTATTAATTAATATTAACAAGTTCTCGTATGAAGATAAAAGAAAAAAAATTGAAAAGAACATATTTATAATAATAATAGAGCTTCACAGTCACAAGAAAATAAATTACAGTATTAAGAGAAGTAAGGTTATTTATATCTATATATAATATATATATATATATAATATATATATTATATATATATATATATATTATATATTAATATATATATATATAATATATATATATATATATATATATATAATATATATATATATATATATATATATATATATATATATATTTATATATATATATATATATATATATATATATATATATATATATAATATATATATATATTATATATATATATATATATATATATATATATATATATATATATATATATATATAATATATATATATATATATATATAATATATATATATATATTATATATATATATATATAATATTAATATTAATATAATAATATATATATATATATATACTATATATATATATATATATATATATAATATAATTTTAAGAATAATCTCGAAAAGTATGACACTTACAAGAAAAACCAATTAGCATAATTTGGAAATCAGAGTATAAAGCTTATTACCAGAATGTAAAAAAATCTCGAGAGTACGACACTTACAGAAAAACAAATTACATATATATGGAACCAGCGTAATAAAGCTTTCATTATATGTAGAAGTCGTTTTTATGATTTAAAACTAAGAATACCTAGAGTAGATCCGCATAGATATCAGGAGTCGGGGTCTCTCGGCCTCTAGTGACGACGGGGGGGACTTCGTCCCGCCCTCTGTCCCCCATCGGCTCGAGCCCCTTAATGGAAATATGTTTCCTTGAACTTCATTTTAGGGGGCTGCCAGGGTGTTCGTTATTTTTAAATCATAAAACGACTTAACATATAATAAGCTTTATACGCGCTGATTCAAAATATGTATTTGTTTTTCTGTAAGCGTCTACTTTTCGAGATTTTTTTTTTTTTACATTATGGTAATAGCTTTATGCGCTGATTCCAAATATGTAATTGATTTTTGGGTTTTTCTGTAAGTGTCATTTTTTTCGAGATAATTCTAAACGATCACGTTCAGTAATTTGTTCATATATATATATAGTATATATATATAGTAATATATATATTATATATATTATATATTATATAATATATATATATATATATATATATATATATATATATTATATATATTATTATATTATATATATATATATATATTTTATATCTATATATATATATATATATAATATATATAATATATATAGTATAATATTATATATATATATATATATATATAATATAATATATATATTATATACTCACGCAAATAGTTGTTATAGTCTATTGTTAACTTTCCTACATGGGTAAACATTACATTTCCATACGTGTGCTCTTTTTTCTCGAAATGCAATTTCCATTTCATGAGCATTGTTACATAATTTAGTTTTTGGAATACAGTAATAATATATTTTTGGAAAAATTTCACTGCATCAATTTCTGTTAAAATGTTATTGTGAAACCATTCAAGATTATAATTTGTTTCATTTTCCATTGTTTCAGAACTTGTATAACTGTAAAAACAAAAAATTTCACAATTTTGTCGCTAATTGTAATAAGTGAGCTTCACATCTTTAAAAATGTTAAAAAAACAAATCCTAATTATTTTTTTAATATTATTTAAATCTTACTTAACCAAACTTATAATTAGTAATTTAACCTCACTAAACTCATGTTATTAATTTATTTCACTTTCCATTAAACTAAACTTATATTAGTAATTTATTTCACTTACATTATTTTCAATAACTAATTAACTAACTTATTAGAAAAAAAGTTCAATCTTTTAACACTATGAGGCGTTGCTGTTCATTGTGTTCGATTTAGTAGGTTTTAAAATAAAATCGGCTTTAGCTTAACTGGATGCTGATAATCAACAAGAGCCTATATGGGATATATATTTACCTTAATTTCCTGAAGTTGTGCCACATGATATATATATAATATATATATATATAATTATATATTATATATATATATATATATATATATATATATATATATATATATATATAATATATATAATATAATATAAAA